>QFEM01001066.1:0-11707 GCA_003316205.1 Boletus bicolor
ATTCTTCTGTGCATTGAATCTGTTCTTCGGTTTACCCAGCACACGCGTGTTACGTAGAGCCCCCTCCCTTCGAGTGCTTCGGTGGTCCTATATATCACCGCCCATTTCCACTGTTACCGCCACTGCCGCGCTACCTCCATCTCCATCTCCGTCCTCACTTCACGACTGCGCAAGTTACGCGGTGCCGGAAATCGCCTTCTTGTAGCGTACTGGGAAAACACGACAATGCCACACGGATATCGTACGATACACATGCCGATACCCATCCCCGTCCGAATACCCTGTGATACTCGC
The DNA here is from genome assembly GCA_003316205.1 of Boletus bicolor. NCBI lineage: Eukaryota > Fungi > Basidiomycota > Agaricomycetes > Boletales > Boletaceae > Boletus > Boletus bicolor. Next base: position 295 of record QFEM01001066.1, read on the forward strand.
TCTACCTGAATGACAGTCGCTGCTCCGTTGAACATTCAACCTTGAGGGCATCGGGTGTGGGAATGACATGGACAGGACAAGACAGAGACATGTCTGGTTGTCACGCCAAACGGGACGAGGGGAGAATACGTGATGATCCGACCGACGTGTGCTCGTCAGCATGGTGTGTTCACATCGTAATCCACGTTTCGTGCGTGTGAGGACGATGACAATACATACTCGTGCGTGGCGCAGGTCTGAACCGCATCAATGCCACTCTACGGATTCATAGCCTCGTGGTTCGTTATCAAAGCTTATCTACGTTCATCTGATTCTATCAATGCCATACACCCATACACTCGTCCATACACTTACCAACACACACATACAGGAGCACAGGATAGGTTCCCTTCTTGGTGCTAGCCCCTCGGCGGCGGAGGCATTTCCATACTGTGACGTTTAATACAGGACTTTTTCAGTGATCGTCCGATATGGATACCTCGGGCGTCCCTGGTCCTTCAGACGCCATCGATCAACCCGGTCGGTTACCCGTCACCGCTCCATCTTCCTCATCCTGACTGGCAAACGTGCGATTGCCAATCCTCAAGTTTGGTCCCGGACCTTTTCGTGTCCAGAGTGTCGTTCTTTGGGTTGACAGTATTGTTCTTTTTTTTGCCCTTTTTTTTTGTTCAAAAGACTCCACTGTGTTGACATGTTTGATCGCCCCAAAGGTTTGCATGGCGCAGCGCACGCCCGAACCTAAGAGACGAGTATGGTAGAGCCCCAAAACGCGGGCACGAGAAGGCTGTGAGGATGATGGAGGCACTGCTGACTCGACGCTCGATAGAGGTGGCGGGTTTGGGTAGGTGATCCTATCGTGCAGCCTGGACCATTGAATGCGGATACCATGGAACACCAGCGGGATGCGAGGGTGGTTGATCTGATGGCGGTGCTGTGTTGATGTCGATCGACATTGCGCACGTTGCGTATTCAGTACGGGTATCAGTACGGGTGGCCTGTCGGTGGCCATCGCTGTGCTGGGCAGAGTGCCCTAAATAACCGACGGCCCGTCACAGTGTCCGGGTCATTCCTCCTATCAACATCCGTTCCATCCGACTCCGAGCTTACTCTCTCGTTCACCCTCGCCCCCGCACGTTTCTCCCAGCTTCCTCCAATTCTTCTCGCTCCTCAAGTTGACCTATCATAGGGAGCGTACGGTTCCCGAGGTATGGAACGTTTCGGTACGCCGTCGATCCCCGTCTGTGTTCTAGTCCCGTTGGTCGTTATCTCGCCGTCCCATTCTGTTCCATTCCAGTCCGCCATCTATCAACATCCCCTTGATTGTCCACATACCGACACCGACCCGATACCCGACCCGACAATTGACTCATCCCAATTCGAGCCCGAACGAAGACCCATGACCGACTGGACCGCTTGATAGCTGTCCGATTCGTTTTTGATTTTCAATGTCGCCCACACGACGCTCTCTCATTTTGGCCGCTATAACTCGTTATTATAAACTTTGCTATCAGGCGATAAGACGCGAAAACGGAGAGGTTCCAAGGATTGGCTGTATCTCCCTATCCGCCAATACGCTTTCCTCGGCCGATGATTCGACAACACGAACGTGTGATTCGGAGGGCCCCTTCCCTCGGGTGCGCCCGCCAATCGTGTCTCGCGTGTCGTGGCCTTGCCCCGATGGGCCAAGGCAGCTCCAAAGGGCTGGCGTTTTGTGTACTCTCTCGACAAATGCGGCAAGTCGCGAGTTGAATTTCAAAATATCGCGGACGATCGTGTCCCTTGGATTGGTTTATCATATTCGCCATAACGTAGACCTGTAATGTAACTGGGGGTCGCACCACGGTGGTAAAATGGTAAATGGAGTTGGAGCAAAAACGATGTAAAACGCTCGTCATATATGAGCTCGTATACTTGAATAATGAAACAAGAAAACGTAAGGACGGTCGACAAGGTCGGGTATTTTCATTAAAATGGGAAATGGGAGGAAGAAAAATGGGAAAACGTGGTGTGGTGTGCTACATTAATGCGAGATTCTTCGTGAGCGTGCGCGAGGGTGGGGTAATTAATGGGGTGAATGCAAGCCAGGAGCGGGCCTGCGCTCTTTGCGAATATGAATGATGTCTATCGTATATATGCTTGGGGATCGTGACCGTGCGTGTACAATGCATTGCGAGTTTGCGTCAAGTTCGTATCTAAACAGAGAGTCGGAAATCACAAAACGGGAGGAACCTTGATGAAAAGGTAATTGAGGGGTGGCAGGTTGACGGGGGAGAAGGAGAGAAGTGGTGGCGGTGGGGAGTGGAGAAGAGGTGGGGGGAGGAGAATAAAGATCGGCAAGGAAAAAGACCTCTTTGCCATTCTAGAACCCCGTCGTTCTCGGTCGGGCCGAGAGCGTCCCTCTTCCAATCGTTTTCCGCCGACCGGGAGAAGACGAAGGGGAGAAGAAAGGCGAGTTTGAGCTCTTCGAGGCCAGGCTAAGCCAGGGGGAAGTTCTTTGGTTCTAGTACGAAGAGCCTCTGAAACCTCGCCCGTTTCCGCTCCGACCACCGACGGGTGACATGGTAACGAAACCGAGCAGTCGTTTGAGCAATGGTTGTTGGGCGTGTGGTTTCGTCGGTATGGGAGCATGTATTTGAGGCTGGATCCGCAAGAGTCGGAGCGAGCGCGACATCAAACGTGATCGTAGCAACCAAACAGAAGGAAGCACGATCAGTACGGGCACGAGCACGTGAAGAGGAACAAGACGCACACCACGCTTATATTCCGCCTTTGGGCCGCCACCATTGACGAGGAGGTACGGCTGTGGCGGGGGCTTTGACGATGGGTGACGGGAATAGGAAGCATGCCGGTGAAGCGTGTCCTTGGACCCGGGGGCAGGGACGTTGGGCGAAAATTTGTATATCTGACCCGGGGGTGGCTGGGTCACATAGGTTTGGCGGGTGGGACTGTGTGCAGGCGCAGTGGGTGATGGGTACTGGTAGTTGTGTGCAAGGGAGGTGTGTATTCGTGGCGCTGGCGCGCGGGGAGCGACATGCGGTTGAGGGTAGTAGGGCTGTGAGCCATGTGGCGGGTAAATGACTTGGACATCCCTCGGTGTGGGTGGGGAACGGGAGTGTGACTGGCTGCGGTACCTTGGAGGTACGGAGCGGTCGTAATGAGCATGGTCTACATAGGACCTGCTGCGGGACCGAGATGGCCGAGAGGAGCTCATGGACCATTCATCGTATGTGTCTAGACGATGGTGGCGAGGGGCTGGCTCGTCATAGAATGAGCGATCGCGGAGGGTGGGTGAGAGCACGAACGGGTTGGAGTAGGCGTGTGCCTGCTGGAGCGTGTCGTCGACCCAGTTGGAGACACGGGCCTGCTGAGCGACGTAGCGCTCGTAGGCGGCGGGGGAGTAGTCGTACTCTGTCATGGGGCGGGAGGGGAACGGGGAGGCGAGTGGGTTTCGCTTTATAGGTTCAGGGCCAAATCGATGGCGTCTTCTTATAATAAGCGTCCACTTCTCACTCCCAATTTCGACGGAACACGAGGATCTCGCCCTTGACGACTACTTGACTTTTTTATTGTCCACCGCAACTATTCATCGCCTCGTCGGATTCGACCGGCTTTGTACAGTCCTAATACGCCGACTGCGCTGACCCACCTCTGTGTCAGCCTCGTCCTCGTCGTGGCCAAATCTATCCCAATTCTCCCCTCTTTCCCCGCACGAATCTCTACCCCACAGACATGAGGCATACCGCAAGAAACGGTAACCCACCGTCCTCCCCAACTCTCCCATACTCGCCGGAATATTCTCTCCTGTGCCACGGGGTGCACCTCTCACCTGACCCGTTCAGATTCTCCTTCTCCGTGTGTTATCCTCGACCCGCAATGACATCACGATCATCCTTGCAGCTGTGCAGAGCAGTCAGTGACTGGTTGACTGCGCGCACACGACGAGACTCCCGCGTCACTTCCATAGTACTCGGAACTCGGCCCTTCATAATCCCAGACACGTTTCCCCGTCTGTGTCGCACGTCCGTTCCTTTCATTTACTGCTTTACCGGATCTCGCACCGTCTTTTCGAGTTGCAGGTTGCCGGGACGTCCACCATATCTCCAAGGGACTCATTGTCATATCTCGTGCCTTTGATGGGCATCGCATTCCTTTGCACTCCAGTAGCCACATGACCCATAATGGCTACATTCAGGATACGCATCCTCGCTCGTTTGGCAAGGTCGGCATTCCAACTGTGCCTCTCTTCAACAATTAGCCCGCCGGATCGAGTCACCTTCACTTCCAACGCGCCCGGTTCGGGAATCTATGCCTGTTCCGGTACCACTAGGAAGGGGCGAGCTTCCATCCGATTCCACGACGGGCTCTCCCTCGAAATGGCGCGTTGGCGGAACAACACGTCGTCCATTTCTAGAATGGAAGATTCCTCGAGCTTCCGTCTTTCCATTTTTGACTTGTCTTGTGGATATCCTCGGTGGAGGTGCCGAGATTAAATTTGGGTTGACCGAAAAGAGGGTCGTGTGGACGGGCCGCTCGTTGCATTCGATCCTCCTTGCTTGGAGTCGACGACGTTGGGTTTTGGACTACTCCGCTTGCCTAGGACGCCAATGGCCATTTTGCCCGTGCGCCATTCCAATGGTGAAGCATCCGGACTTTGCGCAAAGGATCACCACAGGCCAGTTTACGTACCCGTGGGTTGTGTCCTCCCAAACGGTCTTTCTCACCCCTTTGTGCGATGCCCACTGAGAGATGGGTCTTTGTAATATTACAAAGGGTCGTCGCGGCTGTGCACCCGATTTGCGTTATCTATACTTGACCCTCAGGCCTCAGTTTTCACATTTCCGCCGACCCGGAGCGTGCTGTTATTTGGTTTTCCCTTGGACGCTCTCACTCGCACGAGTAGGACCCTGGCCTCGTTGCGAAATGCGTGTCGTGAAGCTCTGGACTTTTCGACCATCGACATGGAGCGATTCTGTCTGTGGCGCCTGATTTTGGCAAGTGGCGAGAAAGACCCATCACACACAGCAAGCTCCAAGGTACTTGACCCCAAGTAACACTGATCGTGGTAACCCACGACGGGTGCAACGCCCATATGCGCATTATGAATTCATCTCGCGGGTCGTAGGTTCCACGAGGAGCGCCTGGCCGCGGGACGCCACCACGATTGATAACGATTTGCCCATACCGATGACAATCGACTTCAGGGTCCGAATCTTTCTATCGACTCAAGCGCCGGGAGGTGTGATGCAAGTGACGGATGGCATTGTTGGGGTAGTTGGGGTGATGGTGTAAGGTGATCCATGCATGTTTAAACTTGCACCGTCTCACACCCGTGCAGGCTCCCCGGTTTTCCCTCCTCTTCCTGTGTCTGGTGATCAGACCGGTCTCCGAGCCCAAGGCCGGGAACGACGACATGAAACGTGACCCTGCGATCTCACATCTGTGCGCAGCGCGCGCGCGCGCTGGATCGATATCTTCGGGCACACGCCCTTGTGTCATTTCCCGGGAATTCGAGGTCACCTGACACGGTCTCCCCTGTCTCCGGTCCTGGGGACGACAAGGTTAGCTTTGATGTGTGTTACGAACCTGTCTGCGCGGACGGACCTTGAGGTGTGCATCCAAGGGTCGATGGAAGCATCCAGGCCAAGGACTAGAAGATAGACGGGAATATATGTGCATATATGCATATATGTAAGTGATATATGTTACATGCTTCCTTGATTCTTCACGATATCACATCGTGGCACACAGGGCGTCGTTGAGTAGCCTGCAAGAGACGCTTGCTATTGCAATCGACGTGGCTGGGAACAGATGGTGGCAGACTAGAGAGGGGGGCAGCGGATTGAAGGAGTCTTGGTGCTCGGTGGACGGTCAGATCTTCGTGTCTATCTGCATGCAAGCAAATGTGATACGCCATCACGTCCATTCTGACTTGCGCACAGTCCCTATCACATCGTGGCAAGTAATATATACAGCGCGTCGTGAGCGACACCGGTAGATAACATTTTCCGTCTGAGTCACACAAGGGATTTAAAATCGCGACACGGAACCGAACGAACATTCATGACGCTAGGGTAGATGAACGACTTCAAGCATTCGGCTTAGAGTCGAGAACGTATTCGTGTGAGTGTGATGTGATAGGAGTGAGGATGGGAAGTCGAATCACTGACGCTGGTGGCTGGTGGCGTTGCAAGGAGGGTTATGTAACATAGTCCGCGAAGGGGGCGTGTTTCTCGTCCCGGGTTGGAATGACAAGTGAACTCTCTCGCGGTGGGTCGCGCTCCGCGGGGCTTTGTGTAAGGAACAGGGCGTCGAATAAAACAAAAAAGGGATGGCGTTCAATTGTCGTGGGTCGTGGTATTGGCGTGCGACCGAAACCTCCTGAAGATGAGCGCCAAGTGTTGTAGAGGTGAGAGGCTGAGTTCATGACTCAGATTGATTGTGAACGTACGTTCGACGTAGGCGTAGCTTACTGGTGCGCAGGAGGTCTGTATGGTCCTCAAATCGTGGTGTTGTACACGGACTCGAGCGTATATAATATCTCCATCCGTCTGGCTGTGGTTATCGATCTGCCACGTTTTCAAAGCCCCTATTCGGTGTCCAATTCCAGGATGTGAGTGAGAGTGGAGCGAACCTTGGTTGCAGGTCCAAGTCCTCCGAGATGGTATCGCGTAGTGCAATCGCGGCAAGTTGGACCGCATTCAGGGGTACACGGTGACGTCACGCATGTCCGAGCCCCGGACTTGTGGAGTTGCTCCGAGGGTGAGGAGGGAGGATTAAAAATAAGATGCGGTCTCAGATAACTGGGAGTGTGGCAGAGATTGACTGCGCAAATCGTATGCATCTCGTCCGAGAAGTTTTTCTTTACTCGTACATGCAAAACACTGGCACCGCCGACGAGTGATGCATGCGAGTGTGTCGTTTGCGTATCTAGTAGTACGGTTGCTTTTCATCGCCGGAAATACGACCGGTGACTCGCTGGCACCTTAGATCCTGAAGAAGAGGCCAGCGAGGTTGGTACCGGCTTGATGCACATCGTTCAAGTGGGAGATAGGACGGTTTAACGACTTGTGAAAGCCAGTCTCCCGTAGTAAGCGGAACATCCTTCTCGCACTAGACCAGAGCTCAAAGCGCTAAACGATCTATCGGCGACATACTTGCTAGGATCATTCTCAGTGCAGAGATCACGACCGCTATCGTAACTGCGATGTATAATCGTCGTCGAAGTCGGTAAATGTCCTCCATTGGGGATCTCACAGGCGCCACAGCGGTCTTGACCCACAGTGTCGCCGATCATCGCCGTTACGCCACCTATCATACTATGAGGGCAGTTATTGTTTCCGGTGCCATCCGGGTGTTGGCCAATCGTCGAGAAGAACTTTGACGTACATAGCCACTGCTAGAGTGGCGAACCAATCGGGCGTATCCGATACTAGTTCTCTCCGCCTCTGCGTTTCGCCTGGTGAACTAACCACAATGTCGTGCAACTTGATCCTGAACCCCAGTGAGAAAGCGTAATATGGGTTGCTAAGTGTAGCTAGTTGATGATATGTAAGAAATGAGGAACTAGGCCAAACTATCGTCAACATAGGCTTTGTATGCCACTTCGTTCAGCATACTTACTCGTAGCGGTCATGACCATCGCCTACAGCAATCCGAATTATTTCGTCTTGATCTCATCAGCCTGATCGTCTGAGTCTCTGCGTAAACGTCCATGTACATCCATGTCAGACCCAACGGTATATTGGTGCGTTTGTCGTCGATATTGCAAAGGTGTTCGGAAGGCCTTGCACACACGGAAAACTACATCAACCAGACCACCCCAACACAATCCGGTACAGTGTATTCGGGTGGGGTGCCGCACGGGGAACGATCCGCAGCTCCACCGGAGCCCAGTGCAAAGCTGAATCAAGCGACTGAACAGCAAGTCGGTGTCGGTGTTGCTGCCAACACCAAACAAACCCCAAGGTAAGTAGTACTATCCATGCACTATTCTAGATGCTTGACATCTCCCATTCTCAGTTACAGATGTTACGGCCACCACGGCCATGACTGAAACAACTACAGGAGGAGCACAGAGCACAACCGCAAAGAAAGGAGCCAGCTGGAGACCCTCTTCTGCGAAAACAGGACGGTAACTCCCAGTATCCTTTCCTCCTCGCCTTCGGATCACTTACATTGACATTGCAGGAATATTTGTACATATCAATGACTGAAACAAGTATCGTTCGGAGGAACACGAGAAGAATTCACAACCTACTACGACTCCATTTCTGCAGAACCGAAGGCGGTACGTACACTTCGGTGCTAGCATATACATTGAAGACTAATCCTGTTTCTTGCAGAGATACAAGGACGAGGCTGCTAAGCTGGTGCGCATATCACATTAATTAACTCTCGTATTCTAATCTGACATGTAGTACTATCTACAGGCTTCAAATGGCCTTTGGATGAATGGGACAGCAGAAATAGTTGGGAAGGTCGCTGCTCTACCAATGCACACGGCTTAGTGCAATAATGCAAAGAGCGGAGCAGAGGGGAGAGGTAGGCGGTGGGCGGGTTTGCATGCATGCATGCGAGCATTTCAACCCGAATGGGATCATATGAGAACCTATGGGCACTATTGGCATATTCCCGAGCATTTGTACATACAGTGACATGCAATCAAAATCTATGATAGGGCGCATTTGGTATGCACGTACACGGAAAGCTACGGACTGCATCGGCATACCTCCACATGCTTCTCCATATTACACTTTCTCACTGGGCCTGAACTACGGCCCTCGTTGCGAATCAAATTCTTGACAATCCATCTTCATACAAATTCCCTCAATTCAAATGTTACCAGGCATCGATACTTACACCGTACCCTATTATCTCGGTTCCGGCATATGAGATCCTCGAGTCTATGCTGCATTCCTGTTCCGCATAGAAATTTCCATGATTTTTTGCGCAGGAGATGCCATGCCGTTACTTGCTGTAGGATACAAGGACAGTGCGGCGCAATCCATATCTCGTGAATTGCTGTTGTGTGGGCTGTGTATCCAGCCACTGCCCCGAAAGGTTTAAAACACCATGCCCATGCGATGTGAGTATGTACCTCTCATACACACCTCGCCCTTTGCTTGTTGCTGAACCTCACTAGATTTCTTTCCCGTGCTCTTTTCTTCCCCTTCTTGGTCGGATTTATGGGCGAAGACGATCCAAGTAGCTTTACCGAGTCGACAGTCGGGAACAATGCAACATGTATCCTAATAACTCGTGCGTTCCGTACCACGAATTTGAGCAATTGCTGATATTTGGACAGACATTCGCGCAGCAGATGTTGTCATCAAACTGAGACGTATCCCTATTGGGTTCTACGTTGCGGTAAATAGCGAAAACGGGACCAAACGAACTTCGAACAAGCCTGTGTCGGTAGGCAAGGATGTGGTCGAATGGGAGGATGTGCTTGTATTGTGAGTCGTCATCCTGTTCATGTCGCGTGCGGTTTACTCAATGAGGTCCAAGACCCTCGGATCGGGCATCGAGGATATCTCTCACAGTATTTGCATCGTTCGAGTTGGGACCAACACTGGGGGCTGGAGAGGATCTCAGCACATTTGAAACGACTATTGGCGAGTTACTTGATTATAACAGGCAGCTTAAATGTGATTAGCCCTATTTCTCTCTCCTCTGCACAACTAACACTATTCTCGCGTAGCTATCAGACTTTTAGCACAAACCGATGGGGAGCCTACCTCTTCAGGTTCTTCTTTGGAAATCGAGATCGAAGAGCGGGTTTATGGTCGGGGTGAAAACGGGTGCGCTACTACCCCGAATGTGAGTGGACTACTTGAGCTCATCATTGGCCATATGCTTATTCTGTGTGATCAGTCAGAATCAGAAGAGATGCGCCGACTAGTGGAGTTGACGGATAGGGGACACCATGCACTCATTCGTTATCGCGCACTCGAAGAGCAACGAGATCTGGACGAGTCTGTCAGACATTTCGAACATGTTCGAGATTTGTGTCCACTGGACCACCCTAGTCGCGCCACCGTCCTGTTCAACCTAGCCAGTGCTAAATTGATCCAGTGCCAAGTGAATGATATGTCCCCGGATCTCGACGTGCCGATCAATTTATATCAGACCGTGCTTCGTCTCCGCCCTCGTGGTCACCCAGATCACGCATCCACATTACTCAGTCTCGGAGTAGCTCTCCAAGCTCGCTTCCAAAGGCAAGGCGACGAAGCGGACGAGGCGGACGGTAGATCTCTCCTCTCAAAAGTACTGGAGGTTGCTCCTGCGGATAGCTATGCATACCAGGCAGCGATTGTTGCCCTTGGCAGCATTGCGAAGTCCGAGGTGATCCAGCCGACAGAGATTGCCCAAACTATCAAGGATGATCCTGGCACTGACGGGAAGATTCAAAGACTGGACGCTGCCTTGCAATGGATGTATTATCCGGATTCATGTGGGCATGCATTGGTCGACCACCTTGGCGTTCTTTTCTGCATTCGGTTCGACAGCCTGCATGACCTCGCTGATCCGCAGAACGCAATTTCGGTGCTGGGAAATGTAATACAATTCACCTCTAACGAACATCCTGACAAGGTTTCATGGCTAAACAGCCTCGCCATTTCATTGTCGACTCGCTATGAGCGTTTCGGTGACATTGTTGACCTGGAGAAGTCTATTTCGATGAGAGAGGATGCAGTGCGATTGACCCCGGATGGACATCCAGACAAGCCTTCCCGGCTAAACAGCCTGGGCATCTCGTTCTCGACTCGCTATGAGCGCTTTGGTGACATTGTTGACCTGGGGAAGTCGATTTCGAGGCAAGAGGATGCGGTGGGATTGACCCCAGATGGCCGCCAATACAAGCCTTCCTGGCTAAACAGCCTTGGTAGCTCATTGTTGACTCGCTATGAGCACTTCGGTGATACCGTTGACCTGGAGAAGTCGATCTCGATGTTTGAAGATGCGGTGGGATTGACCCCGGATGGCCATCCAGAAAAGCATTTTTCACTAAACAGCCTTGGCAGCTCATTGCTGACTCGCTACAAGCGTTTCGGTGGCATCGTTTACCTGGAGAAGTCGATTTTGATGCTCGAGGATGCGGTGCGATTGACCCCGGATGCCCTTCCAGATAAGCCTTCCCGGCTAAACAGCCTCGGCATCTCGTTGTCAACTCGCTATGGGCGTTTCGGTGACATCGTTGACCTGGAGAAGTCTATCTCGATGTTCGAGGATGCGGTGCGATTGACCCCGGATGGACATACAAACAAGCCTTCCTGGCTAAACAACCTCGGCAACTCAATCTCGATTCGCTATGAGCGCTTCGGTGATATCGCTGACCTGGAGAAGTCGATTTCGATGAGAGAGGATGCGGTGCAGTTGACCCCAGATGACCATCCAAGCAAGCCTTCCGTGC
>QFEM01001070.1:0-12211 GCA_003316205.1 Boletus bicolor
ACCTGTGTAGCCTGCGAGGTAGCTCGAGCCTTGTGGATTCAGTCGTTCACGCGATAGGATCATTACACCATCTGCCATCCACCGCCAAGTCCCCTGTGACACTAGGCTCGAAGAGATCGAATGGAAACTCCGGATTGGACAGGCCCACGATGCTCTTGAAGAGCTACGCCAAGCGCTACGCTCACGCGCATACATGCTGCGCTTCAAAGATAGGCTTTTGCGTGGACAAGGTGCCGATACCCGTGCTCGAAACTGTCTGAAGTCTGTTGATGCAAAGGTAAAGGTTGCGGCTGCAAAGTATCGCGCCGCCCATAGCGCGTTATCTGAGCTGTCTCGCCTACTTGGGAAAGTCGGTTGGAAGGGGACTCTGCGTTGCCTAGAAGAAGGCGACATTCGTTCGATGAAGGAAGGCAGAGACGAGCGTTCCAGTGAGGGCCGGCGATGGCTTTCGTGGATCTGGTTGGTGTGTGGATATACCGAGGGGTGTTCTGAAGGTGTGGAGGATGACTCAGAGGAGCTGCAAGACGGTGTGTTGTTCTCAATGACATGTTTCCATTTAGTCTCAATGCCGAGCCTTTTCCAGCCATCCGCATCGAATGGTGCAAGATTCGCGCACGAGCGCACCGCTGGGCAGAAGAGGTAGAACTACTTGTTGAGGAACAACGTCGGGTGATCGAGTTCCTTCGCTGGCAGTCGAAATGGTGGCTAGACAGACAGGCGTTGATACCAACGGAGGATCCTACGCTCCAGGAAGGCCTAAAGGCATATGCCATACGACAAGCAATACTCAGGGAGGACTTGGAAAACACTTCCGCCGTGTTTGGAATGATGCACAAAGGTACATCGAACTCGGGGATGGGAACAACGACTGCGTCGAGATGTATTCAGAACCTCTGCTATGAACAAGAGCCGCAATGCAGTAGTAGCAAACAGTGTAATATTTTCAATCGTCTAAATGAACAGGCGAAGTGCAGAGTACGACGTGGGGAACTGGAGCCGTATGTCTTGCAACATGCGCGCAGTCTTGTACGGTATGATGGCGGGGAACTTGGACAGCGTGTCTTGTTTTGCAATACGCGCGCAGTCTTATACAGTACAATGGTGGGGAACTTGGATACCATGTCTTGCAGTACTACGGGGGGGAACTTTGTCTTGCAAGACAGCATTGGAGGCGCGCAACGGGGGGTTTGGACGACGCATTTTGCAATATGCGTGCAGTTTGGTACGGTACGATGGCGGGGAGCTTGGACAGCACATCTTGCAGTACGACGGGGGGGAACTTTGTCTTGCAAGACAACATTGGAGGTGCGCGGCGGGGGGTTTGGATGGCGCGTTTTGCAATATGCGCACAGTCTTGTACAGTACAATGGCAGGGAACTTGGACAGCACGTCTTGCAGTACGACGGCGACCGGGGGCCCGGGTTTGGACAGCACGTTTTGCAATATGTGAGGCGAGATGTGTGGTATGTACGATGGGGAGGTTGGATGGCACGTTTTGCAATACGCACGCGGTCTTGTACAGTCAATGCACTATCACGTTTCCTGCAAGATCACGTGACAATAATTATCAGGTGTCCTGCAAAAACAACCCAGGACGCGGTGATGCCACCACACGATAACACCACCGTTAAAAGTTTTATGAGATATTCTACCGGTACGAGGGATCAAGGCTCCTGATTGGGTTCCCGTTCCGTTTTCAGAGCTGTGGGGGGATTCCAGGAAGGATTATTCGTTGCGCCTGACGTTGCATTACATCCGACAATGCAGTCATCAAACAAACTGCGTATCTCCTCGCTGCTCGTCTCTTTGAAGCATTCGACACACTGCAGAAGTTCATCCTTCGCGCTTGGACAAGCTTACCTTGTCCCCCGTACGCTGAGGGACTGCTCATCGAACAATGTATATTAATAAATACAATGTACGTGTGAAGACGCACAATAAACTGGCGAAAAAGGGTGAAAATTGATGAAAATAGTGCGCTCATCGTTGAGGACAGCGAAGACGACCCGCGACGACGGCGAAGCGTTCCTATTCAGGATGCTGCCCGGTGCTTGAGTATTCTAGTCTCGATACCAACCGTTTTGGTCTACGCCCCGCCCCTGATGGCGTCGGAATATTCCGATGACATATATGGGAGATGCGGCGTGACCCCCATTAGCAAACCTATTTGTACGTATTTTGCATGCAACATGAAAACTTCCAACCGGCTCGCGGCCATCTTTCTTTCTTCTTGACACGTATCATCGTCAGATGGGCCTCTTGAACCCGAGTAATCGGAACGTGTCATCCCGGGCACTTATTATGACGCGTGGTCGGCTGCTAAGCCAACTACTACATCCAAGTTATTGGATGTCGCGCTACGCCCGTGCCACCACCCTCCCGCAACATGGCAGGAGTTGTCCTCACCTCATGCAGGTGGGGGTTGGTGCATTTCAAGCGCACGTCTCCCACGTAAGAGGGGCCGTGGATCCGAGTAATCGGAGCGGGCGCTAGCCCAACGATGACGCGCTCCGGTGCTAACCCAGAGTGGTGGCCTCACCATGAAAATGGTTGGGGCCCAGGTCTGTTCGGGTAGGGGGGTGCACTGCGCCAGAAGGGCCGACCCTGGCACGCTGGTGCAGGAATGCCAACAAGCGCATGACCCCTCGTAAGAGGGGACGCGGGATCCGAGTAATTGGAGTGCGCGCCAGCTAGAATGGGGGATTTTGTTTTGGTATGGTGCGCTGCACAGTACCTGATCCGGGAGGGGCTGACTAGGAATGTCCCCCTGGTAAGAGGGGACGCGGTATCCAAGTAATTGGAGCGAGCACCAGCCAGAGTACTGGCGGGATTCACTTCTGTCTCTACCTATACGATCAAGTTTGGGTCTGGTTCTCGGTCTGGGTCATCAGAGAGGCTGCCCCCTGCAATGCGAATTTTCTCGTGCCAGCGAAAGATTGCTGGAGGGACTCCCCTCAGTTCTCCTCAGCAGTGAGCCTGGCAGTCACAGTGATATTTCTTGAGTCCCTTTTTTTTGGCCATACTATCAAATCTCGATTAAAGGAGGGTCTGAGGCTGTATTGGGGCAAAATAGCTTCCACAAGCGAGGGACAGGTCTGGTCACCAGACTAATTGTATAGGCCCTCTATTGCTTGAGCCGCACGATATCTGTCTGTCATCAGGGCTGTGGATAACGAGTGTCGCGTCCCACGGTCAAAACATCGTGGCTCAATATCATGTTCGATAGCGGGTTTTGTGCAGACTTAGTCAAGAAAGAGAGAATCTCAGAGTAGCTGTTGATAGCACCAAGGAAAACAATCTGAAGTAATGTCCTGTCCAGAGAACACTACAAACGAAGAAGTCGGGGACTCTCAAGAGTCACAGCTTTTCTGACTCCCGAGTGTACCACTAAGTTGTCTATGAGGTTGCCGCGTTGAGAGGCAAACCATTGATAGACGGTCTGGTAAAAGTTGTCGCCGTTTATCGGGACGCGCGGATTCTCACGCCATTCTCAATTTTAGCCAATCAGAAAACGGAAGGTGATCGTGTGAAATTATTTGGAGATTACCTTGCTTGCAAGGTCTCTCAGGTGTCAGTTTTGCAGCCCCTGTGTCATTTCGACAACATGAACAAATAAGTAATATGACCGTAAAAGTAGCCTGGTGACGTAGGTAATATAACCGATCTGGTAGCAAGATGAGTCATTACTGCGTCACATGAGCGCCCGCCAACTCGCCGTCTCCGTATCCGTCGAATAACCTGCCCGCTGTGTGCTCTAACGAGATTGATTTCGCTTCACACATGCCCACCAATTCGCAGTCTCTCTGTCCATTTGTTGAAGGTGGTCGTCTTCAAGGAGCAACTGTTCGTTGTGTCCTTTTTTGAACCATTTTTCGTCGAAGTCCCGTAGGATTCTAATGGTATCGCGACCGCGACTACGCGAGAGCGCAACGTAAAGGTTGAAGAGACTAAGTCCTCCGCTGGGTGGTGTTGCAATGTCGACGATGACTGATGATAACGTTTGTCCTTGTGCTCTGTAATCCGTGCAGGCATAGGCCGGTGTAATTGGAAGTTGTCTGTGGTGCACGGTTCTGGTCGTTGACTGTTCCTCGGCGGTTTTGAACTCCAGACGAAAGGAACGATGGACTGGTTCGATTGGAACGACGTTGTCATCCAGGCCTTCCAAGGCGCTGATGCGTGTCTTGTCCAACTTGACGAGCACGATTGATGGAGGTGATGATTCTGTGTTCATCGATACGCCTTTCCTCTTTCTTCCCTGAATAGCCTTGAAAATTAAAATGTTTAAAAAAAAGGTCTAATTGCTCGACTCGTTGCAATCTATTTTCTTTCGTACTCCCGTCCCATTTGATTCGTTTGCCTCGTTTTTGACTCATTCCGTTTACTGGTCGACTCTTCTTCTCGGACGGGAGTTCTGGGTGGGTGGGTGGGTTTATTAAATTTCGGAACGTTCGACTACGTACTACTGCCAGCTGTCCTTACCTAACTGCACAATTGACCTCCGTAAACACGCCGATGTTCGACGGCAAGCAAGGTTGGTGCCGACCGCAGTCGGCACTCCGAGTTAGATAATACAGTTGATTTTGCTTGTGATCAAATGCGTGATTAGATCCGCTCGACAAGTCTGTCCTTACCATCAATCATACCATGAATACCAACAACGCTGCCGATTTGGTCCTCAGATACACAATAGACGAGCTCGAGCACCATGCGTTTCAAGAGATCGGTTGTCGACTTCCCCTGGAATACCTTCAAATACTTCTGTGTTACGATAAAATTGATGCTCTTCGGGCATGTCTCATCGTCTACTGGCTTACATCGCGCACCATCGTACCCTGTGTTTTTCAACTTCAGGCATCGTTGGCTATTCTCGACGGAAGAGATACCATCGTCATTGCTGGCACTGGGAGCGGAAAAACATTATGTCAACTCGTTCCGATACTGCTTCGACCCAAGACTCATTCGATCACGATTTCACCTTTGAAACGACTGCAGGTTATACAGGTGCGACGACAATGATAATATATTGACCAATTAATCGGACTGGTACCGATGACTATGAACTAGGTGCTCGAGTGCGAGAAGCACAACATTATAACGGACACGATTAACGAGGATGCTCCAAGCGATCTATCGCTTTGGGAGATAACTATGTATCCAAATTTTACTGTTTGAGGCTTCTAACATGACAGCATATCAAGTTGATCGAGCAAGGACGTTATCAACACTTCGTTGTCTCACCCGAGCAGTTGGGGATGTGTAATGGCCATCTTCCTCGGTTTGCACGACTGCTCCGACATAATCGAACCTTTGCAAATAGATAGAGCGCATCCGTGTTCAATGATGAGGCACACAATATTACTGCCGGTCTCCCACATCATGGCGAGGATGCGTTCCGTCCCGCATACGGTTGCTTGGGTGAATACTCCCTGAACATGTCATATTTCAAGCACTCTCTGCAGTCTATGAGGTTTGCCTCTCAACGCGGCAACCTCATAGACAGGTCTGGTTACTAGACTAGCTGGCGTGTGTGCTAACTTGCGTGTGAGATACTAAGTCGGTATCACTGAGAATGTTGCGCAGGGTGGACGCAGGTAGGACGAGGGCAAGTTTATGTCAGCGTGTCCACTCAACGTGCATGTGTGCCGCTCTACACCAATAGCAATAGGATCCAGTTCGTGAGGCTCGTCCAGCCGAGTGTTGCCATCCAAGTCATCAAGACCAGTGGCCGTGGCGTCATTTATACTAGGTACGGATCCTTGAGCTCCAAAGCTCTCTAAATGAGGTTTGATGGCTGCGCGACCAGTGGGAGGAAGAGACTTTTTATGAAGGCACACCTTACTATATGATGATAAGGTCATCAATCCATTTTCGTCAGAAACTGACGTCGGATCTTTGAGGAGGTATGTATTCAACACACCGACCACTCAATCGGGCTCCCTGGGGACTGCCTTCAAAGAAGACGATAGGATCGTTCCATCAGCTTCCAGAGGTGATTTCAAGTTGTCAAGAATGCATATGCCACGTGTCAACTGTTGTTCTAATCCACAAATCTCGCAAACATCAGGGGAGAGGGACGTTGTACAAACGTAAGCGCATCGAGCAGAAAATTTTACCTATGCCCCATGTTTGCAAGCAGCGCCCCAACGTCGACGAACAGACGAAGGATTTTTGTAAACACTGTGCGAAAGTGAAGGTGTTCCTGTCCATTTGAAAGAGACAAAGGGTATCTTCTGTAATCCATCTGATGGAGGGGTCATAAACCCCCGCCGATTACAACCAACACCTGTCGGAGATCAACTCAGCGCCAACGAGCGAGAGGAGCACCTTACGGTCATTAAAGGTACCCCCTTGCGAAGTGAGATGCAGGAGAGTGACCCTCTTCGAGGAGGTGGGAAAGCTGCGAATTTCGTCGGGTTTTCTACCTTTGTCGAATTGAGACCTGGACCGGAAAGGTCCAGGAATCCATCTCAAATTCACCCAAATTCACCCACTGAATTGACGGCTCTCTAAAGTCTCAGTGGATCAACGCTGATCCACCTGGGTGAAGCTAATCCAGCACACTGCTGTAAAACTTATCCCCTTCGTTTCACCCTGACCTACTGAGTGGCATGGCTACTTGTTCGTACCTGGCCCCGCCAGTTATACTCGACGGCATACGTCACTTTACCCTCCCCCCACACATCCTAAGTTGAAGGTCGTGCGTACTCGGTTATGTGAGGAAACAAAGCCAATCCATTCTCCCAACGCTGATGCCTTGCTTCAGAACGTCTGGGTGCTTCATCTACCTCCAACTTCGGATCCTGTACCACCACTTTGTCCGACCTCATTCCGTTTTCGATGTAGGAAAAGAGGGATCCTGCAGCATACTGCGTGAAGGAGTACCTGGTTTCTCCCTCCTGAATCTTCGCATTGTAATGCGTGAGGACCGCGGACGGGATGAGGGCTGTTGCTCCTGGAGGAAACTGGGCTACGAGGCCCAGCTCCCGCAATACCAGATGTCCCCCACTCTTGGGATTGAAGTGACCGAGGGCTGTGATGGCACAAATACCAAACGATAAGTTGGCTGAATCTCGGTGGGGGCGGCAGACTGTAGCTGGGCCCAGATTGTATGCGGCCGCTGCCATGATGGAGTTTTCGTATGGACGCTGCAAGTACGGGCGATCGCGACGCAGTTTTGACAACATGCTCTCGTAGTACTCGTGTATCTTGGGGAAAATGACTTGAATGTTTCTAGAGCGTATCATTAGGTTCGAACTACTGCACATTTTCAGGACGAAAGCAGTCACGCACGGTTCTGGAAGCCAGCTAACCTATGCATGGCTTCACTCCTGGTCAGTTCCTCTACCGCGTTGCGATACTTTGTGGGCACAACGCTATTTTTCGATTCCTGTTGGGAGTTTAGACAGGAGGTCTCGGGGAAGTGGTGGATCATGTACCGTTTGTCCACCCCCATAGGAGATCCCTGTGACCGCGGCGTGGAAGTTACCCCTCCTTGGTTGCTTCCGATGAGGCACCTCCCTCGCATCCCCCTCTACTGAGGCGAGGTTGAGACTGTGCCTCTCAAGTTCGAGCGTTGCATCGAGGAGGGTGTGCCCGAATGTCCCCCTCGCCCGTCCTGCGAGAACAGCAACGACGTGGCCTGCGTTGTCCAGGAGTGCGTAAGGGTTGCTTGGAGCCGTTGGTCAGCATTCGAACTGGGCGGTTTGTCAAGGGCAGGAACTTACACGCCGTCCCACTGCACTAGTTCCAAGCCGGTCTCCAAAAGTTCTTCAATAGTAGACTCCCCTTCGGCAGGGGTTACGGTTCTGCTGCCTAGCCATCCGCCTCCCGCTGCTTTTAGGCTGCTTCGAGCCAACCTCCTCAAGGATAATGACCCGCTCCCCACTACGCTCGACACTCGTTTCTGCACCACCACCTTCACCGACGTCTTCACTATCCCTCCGTTCGCCTGCGCCAGCAGCTTCCTCTTCCTTGCCCTTCTTTGGAACCTCGTCTCTTTGCGGGTCGCAGTCAAGGTATCGACGGTGGAAGTTTCCCCCCGGGTGTCATCATCCTGCCAGGTTTCGGGGTTTGCGTTGACACCGGGCTCGCCAGCACTAGCAGTTGGCTCTACTGCTGCAAAGGCGCCAGCTGTATTTGCGAGGCGGCAGCGAGTTTGAATAGTTGCCATAGAACCTGGCATCTGGTTATGGTGATCCGACCTAGGCCCCGAGACTTGGCAGTTTGGTTGTGCTCAGCGGACCTGTAGGAATTGGTTGTAATGATGACAGCAATATTTTGCAAAATGTGATATATCTGAGCACGCGATAACGTCACGACCGGCGCCCAGCGCCTAAACCGTTCGAGGCGCATTCCTTATATGGATGACGTAGCGGCTCGCGGAGTCGCCAAGTTCCTAGACTGACCAGCCGTCTAAAAGAGGAAATGCTTCGCCTCAGCATTTCCTCTTTTAGACGGCTGGTCACCGGTCACCAGTCTACCCCGAGGTGGCTAACACACGAATACACAAACTGTGAGACACAAACAGGCACTAGCATTCTCGTAGACAACGGTACATGTAACATTACATACAATACCTACTTCAATGATTTGGTAATGTTGAATCTTGTCGTCGTATGGTCATCAGGCGGTAATTGTGACTCGTCAAGGAGACGTGGCACAACCCAAGGAGATTTACGAACGAACCCTTGAAAGAACCTGATGAAATCTCACAGGTCTCAGAGAAGAGAGAAAACTATAGAAACACTGGCTGCTAACGAGGTCGCAATTGTACAGTTTATGTAATATTTTCTCATTCTCTGTGCCCAGACAAAACCCTCCCCCACTACTAGTCGGGGGTTATGATCTGGGGAGGTCTCATCGCTTTCGATGCGTGACAGTCGCCCAAATCAGAAGATGTACTACAAGAGTCTGAATGGATTTCGCCCCCGTTCGCGTCATTCTCATTCGCCCTTACGTACTTGTCATCATCGCTCTGGCACCTCCAATCGCCTCCAACGCCTCTCGACGCCCCTTGTTTGCCTCTGCAACCTCCTGGTCTGGTATGTCAACTTTGCGCGTTCATCTCGATATCGCGCTCGTTCTCCTCGCTTCTGGGCTGTGTCCGGTCGTACTCGCCTCTTCGCCCCACATCCAAATCTGCCACCCCCCGCCGCCAGCTTTGGTACCTCCCTCAGCGTCTGTCACCCCAACTGGGTTGGCTATGGCTGTCACTGACTATTTCAGTGATATCCCACGCTCGACGATGCCCATTGGACTCGACAACAACCTTGACAGTAACGTCTGGGTGGATCATCGTGCTGGGGCACCGCGAGCTCCGAGAGCGGCTTAGAAGCGCCCCGAGGACGCGTATTGACGAAAAAACTGTCCAAGTCATCTTTACTTCCAAGAGACACCTTCGTGACCTCTTCCCAGGTCGCACCACCGCAACCTCAGGGCCTAACCACCAGCCGTAAAGCTAAGTCATTCAGTCGCGCCAGACGAGATTGGCTGGTGTCACAAAGACCTGGAGTAGCTCGAGCGATTTCAATGGAGTTGTGTTGGTTAGACGAACTATGTTCATGTCTGATAGCTTGCACGAAGATGTGAAGCCGGCGGTGGTACAAATGCAGCTGTTTCTGTCACTTCTCTGACGGAAACGATACAAGTCCTGAGTGAGCAGGGTTTTACCGTCTTCTCAAGGATGTGGGTTGCTTACAACGCACGCAGTTGTCCTCGATCGACTCCAGCGCTATCGTGCTCGCATATTGCGTACAATTATCAGTCCTCTACACTGCGCATCATATCATCGTCACGAAATAGATCGACTAGGTGCCTCCTGTCTTCCTGCGCATGGCTAACATCATCGAAACCGCTAGGCATGTCATACACGTATAGATAATTGTCGGCTTCTTCGCTGCATCTCTTCTTTGCGCTCCCACCCAATTGTCCAACAGGTGTTTGGTTTACCTCAAACCATTCTCCTCGCTCCATTCCCTGATTTTATCTATTCCCTCGAGCCTTTGTTCATTCCAGAACCGTGGCATCTCCCCCGGCCCCCCAGAGAAAGTCGACCTTCCGTTCGCGTGTAGGAGGGACAATACGGCGGTCATCCGCGTTCAGCCCAGGTTTTCCAAACCGTGGAAATTCGGTCACATCCCCCCCTAAGGACTCTGATGCTGCATCCATTGCTGGGTCTGTTTCTGGTAAATTGACTGGGAAGACTTTACTACATCTCCCAACAAAATTGACAAGACACCTCCACCAGCACCCGCCGCCATTTCTAGCCCGCTAAGCCCTATTCTAGAGTTAAATGCACGCGAGGCTGCGGTGTTGGCCGCTGAGCCACTACCTGCCGCGGCCAGGGCTCCATTCCCTCTTGCAAATGAAGTACTCAGGGCTGAGGCTGAACAAGGTTCTTCTCCTCCCAAATCAGTCTCGGGGATACCACCTGCCCCTGTGTCTGTTGCTTCCACAACGACTCTACCACCTCAGCATGTATGTGTTCGTTCTGACCCGCCCGATATGGCCTTGGCGCGACCGTGCGACTGAGTGCTTCTGCTCGCACTGACTCAAAGATTTTCTAGGCTTTCTTTCGAGTCCCCATCGACAGCGTGGATCTGGCTTGTCAACGGGTCATCTGGGGTCAATGGTGGGTGGTTGGGGTAGCTTAGGTATGCTGTCCGCCATGCATTTGCGCTGGCCATGCTGAGTTGTCTCGTCTTCTGCTAGCGAGCTCGTGTTGACTTGTTTCACGTCGCAGCGTGCGTTGCGTTGCTCGATCCCTACTGCCTCGTTTTTACCGCCGTCCCCCTCACCCTCGTGTCGACTCCGTCGCCCACCCTTTGTGCTCACATCGAAGGTCATTTGCGATGTCGCACTCAGTTTCTACTTTGGCTGTGAAGATATATTCTTTCACTTCCGCTCCCCTCGCCCGCGTGTCGACTCTGCCATCTGCCGCGGCATCGCATGTCATCTGTGCTCGCATCAGCCATTTGCGACGACACCTACTTGAACAAACCATCCGAGCGCTGGTACGCGAAGCTTTTGTAGGTCCAGCCTGTACCCAATCTACGTCCTGTCCCCACCCATAACTATTGTACAACTCGCGTTCACCGGTGGTGCCCGCCGCCTTTCCACTCTGAGGCCACTAACGCTCTCAATGATTTGTGGGTCCCGGCCCATATCCAACATACATCCTGTCCCAGCCCATCATCATTGTACGGCTTGTGAACCCACTGGGACCCCTCCAATACCCATCTATCTACCTTTTTTTACAATTTTCAGTCACGCAAAGCAACTATTTAAGCATTTATGCCGCTTGACATACTTTTGAGGAGCGAGGCCATTCGACAGCTTTGCCATGGGATTAAAAAAGTAACTACGGTAAACTTTTTCACAATGCATACGAGTTGAGATTTTTCACCCATGCAGAATGGCGTGGTCCAAAGGTGTGACATGTGTGACACCACTGGTGGTGAATCTACGGTCTCCAATAGCTGTCCAACGCACTCCGCTATGGTAGAACACAAAAGTCCATGCGAAATGAGATTCATGCATCAGTACCACATGCGTTATGAAAAGGTCTACTGCACTACCGTAGCGGGGATTGCACACTTTACGGCCACATTGCGGCCAGGTGTCTTATCCGTCATTTGTGCAAATCTTTGTCAACAGCGATACTGGGATTACCCTACAATATTATAACATTATCGCCTCATGGCCTGTAGAGTATGCAGGCTCCCATGCTTCGGCGGGCAAATGATTAATGGTGATATGGATTTATACCTATGGTGGGTTAGGAGACAACATATCGTGAAGGATCCAGCCCAGTGCCATCGCCGCCTCTTGTCGACTTACCAAAATTCTTGTTAGTAATGGCGTCATTTTGCCGTTCTTTGTATGGGTCGACGATCTCCTCACATATTTTTGTATGTACAAATTAAGCTTTGTAAATTATACTGTATAGTGGAAATCGTGTTACAGATTTTGACTGGGCTTTATAATCATGCAGGGGAGTACAAAAGACGAAGTTGACCAATGGGGGCATTTGCGAGCGGAGAAGGCGTGAAGCAGGTGGTTTATAAGGGTCAGAGAAGCGCCTTTGTGGCGTTACGGTATTCCTCCATGCTCTTCGCATGGTTGTCTGGGCCCAAATCCGGCAGTGCAGCAAATTGGAAGGCTTCGTTGGCGGTCATCATCGGCTCCTCTCCTGGCGCGCAATGCACGTGGT
>QFEM01001094.1:0-10362 GCA_003316205.1 Boletus bicolor
TGATTATGCGCACAGCGAACCTGAGTAAACACCCTGTTCCTTGACATTCCTACAACAACAATAGTGTGTTATTGCTGAAGATGTCATCGACGAATACTGGTGAGTAGCAGCTCTAGGGCGTGATTGAGCAATGCTGACGGTTCGGTACGACTAAACAATAGTACTTGACACCGGTCGCTCTGAGTGGGTGTGGGCAGTCGCATTCCAGCCTGATGGAAAGCATCTTGTGGGCGGGAGTAACAATGGGATTCGGCGATGGCGACTCACAGACGGTCAAGAGGTCGGAAAACAAACGGGAATGGAGTTGCGCGCCATTTCTGCATCGGGGGATGGCAAGTGGGTAGTGTGTGGGACCGCGGAGGGGGCCAGCGTGTGGGATGCGGAAATGCGTGAAAAGGCCATTGACGTGGAGGGTAAAGACAGGGTGTATGCGGTCGACATCTCCCCGGACTCGGCCAGATTTGCCACTGGGACTGGAAGCTATGAAGCGAGCGTCTGGAACATCACAAGCGGGAAGAGACTCGTTGGCCCCCTCAAACACAGTGAGGAGTTCGTCACTGGAATCAAATTTTCCCCCAATGGCGAGCAGATCACCACTATGTGTCGTGACGGCTCCGTCTGCGTCTTCGACAGTCACAACGGCAACGAGCTCATCACCATTAACATCGTCACACCCCATTGGTCTGCAATCACCCCGCTCGCATGGTCAAGCAATGGTCAGCAAATTTTCGCCACATCTCGCAACAACAAAATCAGGTCTTTCGATGTCTCTACTGGATCCCAGCTCGCCGAACTGCATGTTCTCGATGTCCGCGACAATGATGGCGACGTCCCCTCTATCGCTATGGCCGCCAACGGCAAATTCGTGGCTACCTTCGCATTACATTCAATCACATTCCTGGACGCAGCGACACTTACTCGAATTGGTCCTGCAATCGAGGATAGTAACCTAGAGATACGGTCGATTGCCATCTCCCCAGACAGTAGCTATCTTGCGACTGGACGAGGTGACGGGAAAATTGTCATTCGTGACCTCAGCAATATCCTTCCGGCCTCGTACGGCCCTTTTCATGTACGTAATTGTGCCTTCATAGTCACCCAGGCATGTCGGGTAAGCCCATTCTGTCACACTGACAAACTACGCAGATATCTACACGTGGGGACGTGCACCCTTCAACGTTGAGTGGCCACGACGCGAAATCACCCGACTCTGCTTCGGTATTATTTTGTCATTCTGTTGCCGGAAAAGTTGTACTGAGTCCTTCGTTGCGTACGTACAACAGGAAGATCCTGGGAAATCTAATTCACTTGAGGAGACCCACAGTGGAGATGGCAATATCAGTGATCTCCTCGATGTATGTATCAGTCCGTTCTTTCCCCCCTCAAAGCGAGTACTCATGATGGCATAGGTCGAGGTGCCGTCAGGCACATCTGGTCCTCTGTTCAACTTTGACGAGGTTGGTGACCACTACATTCTTTTCTTACTCCCGTGTTGACCTTGCTGGAGCCACCATCCCCGACCTCATCTGCCCATCCCCGAGAGGATGAGTTATTACCGGTCGGCTTATCCCATGTTGCATCACCGTCGTCAGATGCTCCACCAACGATGTCCCCTCCAGACACAGGTCTAGGAGAAAATATCGAGCCACCTCAGGGCCGTTCGATATTCAAAAAGTGGTTACACAGGAAGAACAACAAGGACCCCGCATCGGATAAGCCCGATCTCGCTCCCAGAAAGTCACGTCGGACTGCCAATCGTCAATCACCCTCCCACTCACCAGTCAGAGTGGATGGCACAAATAAGGGACCTTCGTGGATGGCTGCAGGTAAACGTAAGCGAGTGAGTGCTCTTGCTTGATAGATGATTGGACGAGGTGTGTCTGAACACCGTTTTAGCGAGCAGTTGCGAAGTCCCTCGTAAAACCACAGGTTCGTTGTTCTTCGGATTTGTATATAGGGACTCATCACACGTTACAGCAGAAATCGCCTGCAAAGGCTGCTGTTCCCAAGCATCCGAATACAAACACTTTGCGCAGCGGACATGATGCTGCAGATCCAACGGAAGCAGACCTTGTATGTCTTTTTCTGGTCATTGTGGGCCTTGTCATGACTGCTCACGTCATATTAGGCACGACAAACGAATAATCCTCAACCCTCTACCGCAAGGACGGAGCCGGACCCAGTATGTCTTTTTTTCTGGTCATGGTAGCACTCGTCACGACGCCTCACGTCCTATTAGGCGCGACAAGCGAACGATGCATCTCAACCCCTGTCTGGGATGGTCCATGTAACGGTGCGCGTTACTTTCTTTCAACTTACTCTGTTAGACTTATAGTGAGTCAGCATCACGAAGAATCAGGCAAAGCGACCCTTTCTTTCACATTTCCCGCGTGGATGTTGTGTTTTCGCTCAGGTACACACGATGAAACACATTGATACCAGTGATTTCAATTTAATACATGTAGATGCTATACTGAATGAGTATATACGCGGTCACCGACCATGTAGTCCTCTGAGTTCACCCCACATCATCAGTATGAATCCTGGTGAACCCATTCATGATTGACCTACCAGGATATACACTCAGCGGTCATTGGTGAAGTCTATACATGCGGAGGTTGGGATCAGAGGCCAGTGTCTGATTGATTAGAGCTGCCGCAACATGACGAAGATGCCCGTTAAGATGTCGCGTAAGCCCCGACTTTTGGCCTTTTCCTGAAACGCACGATGGTTCTCTCTCGGCGCACGTTTCTTCTTCAACATGCCCTCTCGACCCACTTCTTTCGGTGTCGCCACGTATTCGAGATGGTCCTTTGCCTTTGCATAGTCCCGTCGTTCGGAGGCCTGGTGATCCGATGCGGATGGGAGGGAGGGCCCAATGACGCCACCGCCATGGCCAGCGATCGTATAAGGACGACCACCCTCGCAACTTTGGTCTCTTCAAAAGAATACTCTGGCCGCGAAGAGGAGGATGAACTCGAGCGCGGTGAGTCTGAGGGAGGGCCCTTGGGTGACGGCAGCCTTACGAATCTAGAAGTTGCTGCGAGGGATGCTATCGCCCACCCCTCGAGCGGTGGTACGTCTGCGAATCAACTCCCCTGCGCGCAACACCCAATACGTTGGCTGCACTGGAACCCTTGTCGGTAAACAACCTCTTGTAATTAGTATCAGCCATTGCCGCTGTGTCATGGTACAGCCCCTCTGTGATACAAGACGGAGATGACCTGCTCGAGGGAGGGTGGTCTGGTCGAACGCACTAGAGTCACCCTTTGTTCCACACCTGAACAAATCTGTGAAGGTAACTGTGAATGTTTGGGATTGGGGTCATCACCACGCGTCAACGCTACCGGTGGAACAGATGGATCTGCGCATGCGCACGTCCATGCTCTCCCGTTCGAGGGATCGTCAAAGGACTGTTGTATCGAAAACAAGGCGAACTCAACGTATCTGACAGCGTGCGCAGGATAGTCCTCGTCCTTTTCGTCCATGAGCATAGCCTAAATTCGATGTTTTTGAGTAGTGGTCGGATTCCGAGATGGAGCAGATGCCGTATGGGAGGGAAGGGTCTCGTTCTGGGGATCGTGAGCCGTCTCAGTCGTGCATCCACGCTCCTTCCTAGCGATTGTCACGAGGGTGGGGGCCTAGGAGTGATCAATTGCTCTTATCGCATACTCTTTCTTTCTCCACGTCGGTAGCGTTGGAACGAACCTGAGTTTCTGAGTCACCTGCCTAGTCACGTCTGACGGTTTCCTGACGAGACTTCCTATGGTGTCTGGGATAGCGGATGACATCAACGATTCACCATCGTCCACCATGGCTGAGAGTTGAGTGAATATTGCATAGAAGCGTAGCGAAACCTTCGGACGTGCACTTATACGTTTGATGCGAACTGAGTCCTGAGGCCAAGATGTGGCAAGCGAGGAAGGAAAGATTCACCGATGTTGAGAGCTTGCCTGGTTGTCACGAGGTCGCGTCAGGTTCCGAATAAGCGCTAAGGACATGAGGCGTCACTGACCATATTGAGAATAAGGGAACATGGTTGTGGCTTCCCCCACGCCTTCCACCGTATATACCTCCCTGACTACACAAAACCACCACTCCAAAACCCGACATTTGAGCCGTGCTCCCATTCCTCACCTGCCATTTTCATCGCATGTTAGTAAGAAGTCATTTGGTATGCTTATTTCACAATAAAAAGAGCACCTTGGTGTGCAATGAGGTATGCAGGATCAGTGCTGAAACGAGGTGGAACCATTGGGGTCATGCCGCTGGCCGTTTGCTGGTGCCGAGCAACGCAGCCAGGTTACGTTATCTCTTTCTCCGTCGTCCTGTTGATCGTTGTATTGAGGCCATGCAGCCCCACGTGAGAGTCAGAGCTATCATGTACCAGTGCCCCATGGCCATTGACAGTCTTGCCAAGCTAAAGTATTTATCTGATCAGAGCGATAAGGAAGAGAACGTTGAACCAACCTTGATTGCATCCTGGCCTTGCTGCATCTCCGTTCTCGTGCCTCTGCTCATCCATGAGTTCCATCATTGCACGCTCCCGATCACATATCCGCCGCGACTCCTCAAAAATCACGCTCGGCTTCTTCGCATGTCCATTTCCGAGCCTTTAACGAGTCCATTGTCCGTTGACCGCACACCAATGTCACTACCATCGTGCACGGCGTGAACGGCGCATGTCCACTGCCCGAGTCTGCGGTAGAGCTCTCCACAGGACTCTCCCTCGGATCAACCTGCTGCTTGTGAAGGGACGTTGACGTTGGAATCCGCATGATAGCACGCCACTTGACGTCGAGGAGGAGATGATAGATACAAGGAGGCTCCGAGCGAGGGCGACCGGGGTTGTAGTCTTCCTTGACCGAAGGGGAGCTGGATACCAAATGGATCAGAGGCATAGGTCGAATGAAGGAGGAACTCCGCCACGTCCTTCTCAACGTCTTGTTCCTTGCGCTTCACATTAAAGTTCTTGACCGAGTCCTCGTGCCGCAAGATAGCATTAACAGTAGTGGGCCATCAGCCAAAGATTTGATTTGATTGCCATCAGCGACTTTGCGGGCATCCGAGGTCAGCTGCCAGTATGTCAGAACAGACATTATTTGACTTGAACAATGTGGAGACTCGTACCTCGGGACATCAACAATCGGCGACAACTGAGCCGCGAAGAGGCACGTAGGAAGGGTGAGTTGAGGGCCCAGCCTGCTGGTATATATGCCAGTGTGTGAACGTAATGTGGTCTGAGTGGGTGCGCAACTCCCATGTCATAGAGAACATTCGTCTGAAGTTTGAGCACGTCCTTTTTTCCAAAAGTGTGCTGGGACACACATGAAATTTTTGGGGCAGTATGTCGGGAGTTGGTCTAATGTAAATTGCATGTAGTATTCGGACGCGTGGGAAGATTGTGCCCAAGTGTGATCGTACGGAAACGCAAAGCTGAGAAAGTCGACGTCGAAGATCTTCATCGCACATCACATGGACAAAAAGCGCAGCATACAGCGGCTCAAGGAACAACAGGGCTTGTTGGTATTTAAGGAGATTACCGTCTCCACCACGAATAGGGCGGGTGCAAATTGGGATGTATCAATGGGGGAGGCATAGACGATGGACGGAACGAGTCGACACATCGCTGTTTTTTGCTTGCTCCCATTGGCTATGGCTCTCCATGTCGGGTGTAATGCCACACATATAACGTGTGACGTTGCGACCGCTGCGCCCCTACGAGCCTTTTGCCAGTGAATTACTCAGCGACCCGTGTCAGTGTGGAAGTCTACCTGCCGTATAGTTAACGCTCCTTTGTGAGGAGGCTGTCGATTGTAGTGGTAGCATCACGATGGAGAAATTCATTACGGTTTTGGAACCAGACGGTAGGATTCGAATGATATCGCCATGGCACTTGCGTGATTATGCGCCAGGGCCTGGCACCTATACTATCAGGATCACTGGGAACTGCGGCGACAACTTGCACGATACGTATTGGAAGCTAGAAATAGAAATTTGAATAGGCTAGGTACACATGAGGCTCGGAGACTGTACCTAGAAATAGAGAAGCACAACGTTGGGAGAAAAGGGGCAGCGCGGGGACGACTACATACGATATATGAAGGATGACAAAGAAAGACTCAAGGGGTGCACAGGCTTCATAACATATACACTTTTGGGATGGCTATTCGGTTTGTGATACCCAGATAGAAAGTTGGATCCAACATACCGTATCTGACCATCTCAATGAAATCATGCCCGAAAAATTCATCAGGTCTCATGCGGCCAAGTCTCTCGTTCCTGAAGGCCTGACATTGTAGGGCGTTACACGACGGCGTGATCAATGTTGCCGACAAGGTTCTCCATGTTGCTGACAAGGTTCGCGGAAAAGGGGTATATCAATCGGAGTCAGACCCCAATTAATACATGCTTCCTGCAATATCGGGAGACACCGCAGCGTTGTACAATGGCGGAAGACAGATGCCAGGTCGGTGGCGATTGACTTCACACGACCGACAAGGTGCCGATGGATGTAGATGTGTTTCAGGATTTCCGTCGGACGTAAATTTAGTTGTACTCGATCAAAGACACGGAAAAATGATCACAGGACAAAAATGGAGGACGCTGGTTGGTCATCAGGGTGCATCGATTGGCACTGAAGATTTGGTTTTGGGTCTCGTTTCGATCTCTTTTAGTTTTTATTTTACATTCGTTGCCCCGCGGTGGTACCATGCTGAAGTGCGCCATCATGAAAACGTACGGCGTATTCTGGGTAAAGCTAAACCTTCACGGAGACAGTGGATTATCGGGACACCGGGGCTGTGGCATTGACACATGTCCCGGAAGCCTGGGCCGGCCAGCCAACACAGTTATTGAAACTGCACTTATGGTGGTACAGGTACTAGTATACACCGCATAGCCCACGAGGCGATAGACGTACGGCCCACAGGTAGACTCTGGTAATATTTGGTGAGGAAATACAAAAGTTATAGACCTTCGAGTTGCCAACCTATTTGATTATTGACGTAACAGGAACAAAATAATCACTTACAAGGAACACTCGGATATTCTAGTGACAAGGGATACAAGTTAGGGTACAAACTTATCTGTTATTTACCACTTCAGAGGGTCGACAACATTCTCGACCAGCTAGCCATTCTTGGAGCTCATCGGGTAATAATTGTGCGATGCCAACGGAGATATAGCTGAAATTGTCAGCGGATTTAGCGGCGGGTTATGAGTGTCCGTCACGGTGTAAAAGCACAGCTAGGAAGTGATTGCTTTAGTGGCACCGTCGGGAGAAACGTACAGCATGTTCGACCTAGCAAGGACGATGAGACGGAGTTCTGCTGGATTCAGGCACAGGCAGGGACATTTCTGTTTTGTGTGGATGCGTTGTGAAACGAAAAAGTATGAGGATAGCATTGACAGGGCCAGTTGCATGCCCGGTGGCACAACGCAGTTACCAGCATTTGAAACCGGTATAAATGTCCGACAAAACGGGATCTGAGTGTTCTGGAGTGGCTTTATATTGCTCTAGAAAGGCCTGAATTCCGGTTCGTCCAACTTTGGTCCAGTCTTTAACTTTTTTGCTAACTGCCTTGGGTGGGCAGGTGCTATGATTACTTTTGATTGCATATTCGCGTGGCCGGGGATACGGTGAAAATAAGGCTGTCATCGTACAAAGTTAGCTAGTACAGGAAATTCAGGTGAACACGAAAAATCCCGACACTAATAGAGAGTAGACTGGTAACCAGTCCGTCCAAAAGAGGCACTGCACAAGGCAAGCCGTCGATAGGCGTATCCGACAAGCAACGACGGCGACGACGCAGTGAACGACCTAGCCGAGAACTTGGTGAGTACCAGTCAGGAGCAGTTCCGACCATGTAGCACCGACGAAGACCATGCTAACCAGTCTGGCGTGGCGAGTACACATCCCAACGACACGAGTGCACGATGCACGAAAGAATTTCGCCACTGGGTACCCTGTGCACTGTTATGTCACCAATCCGATACCGGGTTGATAGGAAGAGAATGTCCCTACGATAGAGCCACTTGAGTACCAGTATGTCAGAACAGACATTATTTAACGCGGAGACTCGTACCTCAGAACAACGATGATCTCGGTGTTGAAAAAGAAGCTTGGATCTTTCTATAGCATCAGGCCTGACTCTGTGACAACTGAGCTGCAGAGAAACTTCACGTAGGAAGGGCTCAAGAAGGCCCAGCCTGCCGATATGTGTGAACATGACGTGGTTTGAGTGTGCCAGTGTGCAGAGGTACATTCGGCTCCCATGTTATAGAGAACAAAGTTCATCTGAAGTTTGAGCACGCAAAGTTTTCCGAGAACGTGTTGCCAGGATCATGGACACATGTTTCGGGGGCGGTACTATGTCAAAAGTTGGTCTAATGTAAATTGTACACTCGTCATGAACCGAATCCTGCAGCCGAGATATGATTCGTATGAGCAGGTCAGGAAGCTTGGATCTAAGTAAGAACAACTTGACAAGCGACAGTCGTTGGATCCAGCCATGTTCGCCTCAGTGAGACCTCGAGGCCTCGCCCCTCAAACTCCTCAACTCTCTTCCACAACTGGTTCACACTCACGGCCAACATTCAAACCTTTTTGAACACCACTGCCATCTACGTCCCTCAAGTTCCGTCTAGGTACGGCGTCTGCTTGATACGATCCATCCGTTTTTTTTTCAGACATTGTAATGATGATGTATTGAAGGGTACGTCCTAGAAGCGGTCAATACCATGCTTTTGACAGGCCACATCTACATACCTAGCCGAACAGAAAGGCTCGAAATAGTCCCCGTTTAGAAAGAAGTTCAGGGCGAGTGCCGTACAAACGTGTTCCGGCCCAATCAGAGGCAGCGTTAGGCCCTCGCAAAAGTCTTCAAAAACACGACGTAATACTCATGCTTTCCAGATGCATCCTCGAGTTATGTATAACCTTCCGGCAGCACCAAGCGAAGCGGTATTGAACCGAACTTGACAAGTCATCGGCTGGGCCACATCTGTAGACAGTCGAGCAGCTGAAATTGGCCCTCTCATTGGCCGGAGAGGCCTCCAAGTGATCCCAGAAAGTGTTTTGCTGGCCTTGTTAGGGAGGAACCAGCCTTCGTCTCGCTCTCGTGCAGGCCTGCAACAGAGTCCTCAAGCAATAATGTTTCATACCCTCTTGCCGATAGATTACTGGTAAGTGCCGGTGCAGGCGAAAAGTGGCGCAAAGGGGGAAGCGAGGAACGCGTAAGGTTCGTCAATCTCACCCACTTTCCCGTTGTATTTAAGTAGACCTGTCGTCCCCACCTTGCATACCCATCTCTCTCGACATTCAACATGTTTGCCAAACTCAGGTATGGCACGACTTCCTTACCCACGTTTTGAGCCTCGCATTAACAACATCATCCTCTTGCCTTTGGCTAGTCTACTTGCCCTTGCCCTCCCCCTAGTCTCTGCGCTCACCTTCAAAACCCCCACGGACGTGGTGAGTGGCAGAGCAACCAAATTTTCCTGGACTTTGGACGGCGATGAGCCCTCCGTATATGAGATCGTGCTCGGTGGACCTGCCACACAAGTACTTGGGACCGTCAAAGACCCCAAGCAGACCAGTATCACCGCTGTCCCTCAAGTTCCGGCTGGGTATGTTTTATTGACCTCCGACAGCGATGACGACATACTGACCAGTGTTTTTGAACAGCGATGGGTATGGCCTAGTGGCATATGAGTACGTTTTACATCTTTAAGTCACAAATTCGGCTCGGATCGGAATGTGTTGATGATCTGACGTTAATCTGACGGGATTTTTTTAGCCCCATCGAATCCATCTTCTTTAGTGTGAGCGAGAAATTCCCCATCAGTGCCGCTGAGTAAATCATCATGATGGTCGTGCATTCGATCCTTGCCGTACACAAACTGTCCTGTTGTAGTTCGTCGCTGAAACATTTCGATCCGTAGCCATTCGTATGAACGGGTACTTTGTTCGGTGTTCAATACGAGTTGAGATTGGAATATGAATATGGGCACATGATCATAATCAATTACACACTGCCCAGAACAAGATAGCAGAAGACAAACATCAGATTGGCATACCGGGAACCCTAATGACAGGGCATGAGCCTACATGTCAGCATACGAGAGCGCGCTATCATTAATTCTGAATTGAAGCCAAGGGGCACTACACACGTCTGGAGAAGATTGCATGATGGGATGTCTTTTTGCCACAAGACGACGGGGTTTCTGTCAATGTTTTTCGTTCTTTGAACTGAGGATCGTTAAGAAGCGTGGGCGGCTCTTCACAGGCCGCCCCTTACTTGTCTGCAGACATGGCTTCATCTGCAGCGTTTGCTCCGTTCTCCATAGCTTTCTTGTCCC
>QFEM01001095.1:0-17201 GCA_003316205.1 Boletus bicolor
CAAGTACTAACTGCGTCATCACCGCTAAGCGACATCCTTGTCTAGCGAAGGCCCCATTACGATAGCCTCCCGGCTGTCGTAACAAAAGGTCTAAGCTCTCTTGTCCAAGGCTAGCATCGCCTAAGCCTTCTCCACCATTCCACCTCATACCGACCCTCACTGGGAAATTCCCCATTCCCAACCTACCCCAGGAGAGACCTCTGAAGAAGAAGAACCTCATACCGCCTTCCCAGGAGATTTTGACGATCAAGAACCTGACGTCCGAGATGATTTAGATCAGGAGATCTTTACTGGAGATAGCACTGCTAACCGGCGTGCCCGATCCCTTGCTCGTCATCTGTCACAGTCACTGACAGTTCCCATTCCCATCTCCACTGCTTCCAGTTCCTCTACTCAAAGAGGTCCTCGCTCCCCCATCCTCGCCCCTTCCACTTCTTCTTCACCCGTCATGTCGTCCCGCCCCACTGAACTCCGTCTCGGGGCCCCTGAGCCCTTCGATGGATCCTACGAGCAGGCACTCCCCTGGCTCACCAACATTGTCTTCTACCTCACTGTCAACGACGCCGTTTATACCACTGAGGCAAAACGCATCACCTTTGCCCTGTCATTCATGACTAAGGGAACCGCTGCCACCTGGGCGAATACCTATCGCCAGAGCGCCATTGATGTTAATGGCAACATCTCCATCGGAACATGGAACACTTTCGCTACCGCGTTCAAGGCCGCGTTCGAACACCATGACATGGTCAACAATGCTATCGCCTGGTTGTCCACCAAGCGCGTTCTCGTCAAGAACAGCGCTTACTCTCCCCCCTTGTCCTCGTATGTCGCCAAGTTCAAAAACAAAGTCGCTACCGCTATGGTCACTGATCAAAACGTCCTTATTGGCTACTTCGCCGCCGGCCTTCCCCCCATCCTCATGAAGAAGATTATGTCTATGGAGAACGTGCCCTCGACCATCGACAAATGGTACGAGAAGGCAGTTCATTTCCAGACCCAATGGGAGCATGCTGCTGAGATATCGCACCGCTATATCCGACCCTCTACCCAGGGTCATCAATCCTTCACACCGCGGAACTCCACCCCTGCCAAAGACCCTAATGCCATGGACGTTGACGTCATTCGCGTTCCTAAGCTTACCCCCGAGGAACAAAAGCGATGTATCGAGAAGAAACTCTGTTTCCGTTGCCATAAACCTGGCCACGCCTCCACCGCCTGCTCCACTTTCACAGGTAATAAACCTGCTGTCAAAGCGGTTCAAGAAGCCGAAGAAGATGTCCCACGCCTAGTTGAAATAGATGAAGATGATGAAGATGTTCCTGTAGTTCGGAAAGTGGTGTTTAAAGTGGATTTTTGAAAAGGGGAACTTCTTCGACACAAGTCTCCCCTTCCTCTCCCGTTTGTGCATCTGTACTTGTACGATCTTCGACTAAAGCAATGCAAATCCCCGTTCAAGTCATCGTACCAGATCGCACCTTGAAAGCCGTCAACACCCGTGCCCTCGTTGACAGTGGTGCAGATATATCCTGCATCGACTGGGACTTCGTCCGAAAACACCAGCTTCCCACCAAGAAGCTCAATCAACCCTTCCGTGCTCGTAACACTGACAACTCCTATAACAAGAAAGGAGAAGTCTGATACTCCTGCAACCTGTTCCTTAATATCGAAGGAATAGCCTGCCGTGTTACCTTTATGGTAATGTTGCTAGGACACGATAACATCCTCCTTGGACTTCCCTGGTTGAAAGAAACCAACCCCTCAATCGATTGGGTTCAACGAACCCTCTCTCTCTCCGAAACCCTTGACCAATCCAAGGAGCTCTACACCACTCATGCCGTGGATTATGACCGCCACTCGTCCAAATTTTGGAAACCACCCCTTCATACTCCTCGACACGTCCATGTCGACTCTGTCACCCACTCCCATCTATTCGACTATAACAAATGGAAAGACCCAGACGTGATCTGCAAAAACGACCAAACCATACACGTCATGTTCTGAACTATCCAATTTGGATCCCGCTTCGCCCCTCTAGGTTCCCGCTACGTCAGGAAACTTACCCAAGCCACCGAACTTGCTATGGCCGCTAAGCAGGCCAAACCCAAACCCATCCTACCCTCGGAATATGCCGAGTTCGCCTCCGTCTTCTTTAAAGAAGCCACGGACCACATACCCCCTTCTAGACCCTATGACCACAAGATCAATCTCAAGGATACTTTTACTCCAAAGATCGGAAAAGTATACCCCCTCGCTCCTGCCGAACAGGAAGCCACCAAAGCTTTCCTGAAGGAGAACCTTGACTGCGGAAAGATCCACCCCTCGAAATCCCCTCAAGCCTTGCCCTTCTTCTTCGTCAAGAAAAAGGACGGAGGACTACACCCTTGCCAAGACTATCGTTATGTCAACGAACACACCGTTTGTGATGCCTACCCTCTACCCTTAATCTCGGATCTTGTTGATAAGCTCCGAGATGCCAAGATCTTCACCAAGTTCGATGTTCGGTGGGGATACAACAATGTCCGAATCAAAGATGGACATCAATGGAAGGCCGCCTTCGTCACTCACAAGGGGCTCTTCGAACCCATGGTTATGTTTTTTGGTCTTTGCAATTCTCCTGCAACATTCCAGCGATTCATGAATGACTCCTTTAGGGATATGATCACTGAAGGGTGGCTTGTCATCTATATGGACAACCTCCTCATTGCCTCCCCCGACACTGCCACTCACGAGGAGCATACCAAACACGTCCTCCAACGTATGACCGAACTTGACTTGCACCTCAAACTTGAGAAGTGTAAGTTTGCTACTGATGAGGTTGAATACCTCAGAATGATCATTAAACCCGGTCAACTTGCTATGGACCCCGTCAAGCTTGATGGGATCACCTCGTGGCCCACTCCGGAATCTGTTAAAGATGTCCGCTCCTTCCTCGGATTCACCAACTTCTACCGGCGTTTCATCCTTGACTATTCAAATATTGCTTGCCCCCTCATCAATCTCACTAAGAAGACCACCTCATGGTCTTGGTCCTCTGCATGCCAATTGGCATTCTCCACCCTGAAAGGGCTTTTCCTCAAGAAGCCCGTCCTACAGATGCCAAATCTTTCGGCCCTTTTTGCCATAGCCACGGACATGTCCAAGCACACCTCCGGTGGTATTCTTTTGCAGACCGACGCCAACAGAGACTGGCATCCCTGTTCCTACATATCCTCCTTGTTCTCCCCGGCAGAACGGAACTACGACATCTACGACCGCGAACTCCTCGCGGTCATCCGCTGGCTTAAAGCCTGGCAGCACTACTTGTCTGGTTCTGCCTTTCCCGTTCAGGTCTTCACAGACCACAAGAACCTCACGTACTTCCACCAACCCCAGACCCTGAACTGTCGCCAAGCCTGTTGGCTTATTGACCTCACTGACTTCGACCTCAAAATGATCCACATCCCCGGATCTCTCCTTGCTGGCCCTAATGCCCTCTTCCATCATCCAGATCTTCTCCCGTCGTCCGACCTTGACAACGAAGGGGTTACCCTTCTTCCACGGTCTATCTTTGTCCAAGCAATTGACTCCGCGCTTCACAGCCAGATCAAGGACTCTTCCCAGTCCGACTCCCTCGTCCTCCAGGCTCTTCAGTCTATGAACGAAGAGATTCCCCCCGCCTTCCGGTCTCGTCTTGCCGACTGGCAGATGGAGGCTGGCGTCCTTACCTACCAAGGATGCGTCTATGTTTCCACTGACAATGCCCTTCGTCGTTCTATCCTACAGCGATGCCACAATCACGAGACCGCCGGTCACCCCGGCTTCCTCAAAACCTGTCAACTCGTCGCCGCCGAATTTTGGTGGCCCAGTCTCGCCTCCTACATCCGCCGATATGTCGAGGGTTGTGCCACATGCCAACAATTGAAGTCCAACACTCACCCCTCTGCCCTGCCCCTCGTCCCCATTAAATCCTCTGCGTCTCACCCATTCCAGCAGATCTCCTGCGATCTGATCACCGACCTGCCGGTCATGCCCACCGGCATGGATTCCCTCCTGGTCATGGTAGACCATGGGCTTACTAAGGGGGTAATTCTCTGCCCCACAAAGAAAACCATCACCGCCGAAGGGGTCACTGACCTCTTTTTCCACAAAGTCTTCCTCCACTTCGGCCTCTATGACAAAATCATCTCCAACCACGGACCTCAGTTTGCCAGTGCCTTCGCCCGAGAGCTTGGGCAACTCCTCAGGTACAACCTTGCCCTCTCCACCACGTATCACCCCCAGACTGATGGCGAAATGGAACGTGTTAACCAAGAAGTCGAAACTTATCTCTGCATCTACTGCAGATCTAACCCTGGGTCATGGGCTGATTCTATTTCCCACGCTGAGTTTGCCCATAACCACCGTCCTCACTCCGTCACCGGAAAATCCCCGTTCTTCTTGATGATGGGCTACGAATCCCACACCCTACCATCAGTCATTTCCGATTCCTCCCTCCCCGCTGTAGATTCCTGGCTCAAAGCCCTCACCGCCGCCCATGATGAAGCCCTTGCTTCCCATGAACTTGCACGTCAAACCATGGCCACACGTACTTGTTGTTCCTTTAAACCCTTTGCCCTAGGAGATAAGGTGTGGCTCGAAGCCCACAATCTCAAACGCTTTATCGCCAATCCGAAGTTCGCCACCAAACAGGAAGGACCTTTTACCGTCACAAAGGTACTGTCCCTGATCACTTACCAGCTCCGCCTCCCGAAGACC
Organism: Boletus bicolor; assembly: GCA_003316205.1. Taxonomy (NCBI): domain Eukaryota; kingdom Fungi; phylum Basidiomycota; class Agaricomycetes; order Boletales; family Boletaceae; genus Boletus; species Boletus bicolor. The sequence goes on from QFEM01001095.1 coordinate 4,735, forward strand.
TGGAAAATCCACCCGGTCTTCCACGCATCCCTTCTGACTCCATACCGTGAGAACAACACCCACGGTCCTAACTACCCTCAACTCCCTCCAGATCTTGTAGAAGGCGAAGAAGAATACGAAATCGAGAAGATCATACGTCACCGCGGAACCAAGGGACACCATTCCTTCCTGATCTGTTGGAAAGGGTATTCCGCAGAAGAAGACTCCTGGATCCCAGAACGGAATCTGAAAAATGCAGACTCCGCTCTTCTTGAGTATAAAGCCCTGTTCCCCTCCATCTTCTCCCTTTAACCCACTCCGCCATGACCATCGAGTTGACTCCCACTGACCAGATCCCTGCTATTACCGTTGGTGAACTCCTCTCCCGTCACTACCAAGCCTCGCCACTCGCCATCCCATCACCCCCTGACGAAAACCAAACTTTATTCCCCGAAGACTTTGAGCCTGTCCCTGCGGCCCTCCTTGAACCCCGCCTCGATGAGGACCTTGATTCTCCTCGTTCTTCATTGGTTTGGGAACCTCGTTCCCCACTTATACCCCATGATCCTAGTCCCGTACCTGACGTTGCAGAACAACGTCCTCCTACTCCTCCTGTGGAGCGTATCGTCTCTTCTCCAGTTCCTACTGAAGCACCCGTACTTTCAGTAGATGTTCCTACCTCTGCCTACTGCCTCTCAGACGGACCGCCAACCATCTTCGAGATCCGCGAGCTCACTGAGCTCATTGTTACGACAGCTGGGAGGCTATCGTAATGGGGCCTTCGCTGGACTAGGATGTTGCTTTAGGGGCGACGACGCAGTTAGCACTTAGGGGATTCCTATAGCGCACAAGGGAGTACTCAAGGGGATTCCTTAGTACGGGACGAAGGAGTCGTGGGTGAGACGATGACGCAGTAGCCTGAGGGTCTTCCTGGCAGGCGGTCAAGGGTTCGACTAGGGTAGATACCCGTAGGCCGACAAGGGTTCCTTTGTGAAGGAAGAACAAGGAGCGGTCACTTAATAGTAGACCGGAGACTTAGGACAAAGGATAAAGGTGTGGATTGCCTTAGCGCAGATCGAGATACAAGGGTAAATCGAAGGAGGTCTAAGCTAAGGAATCATATCATAAAGAGAGGGTTTATATACCCCTGTATACGCGCACGGGCCAGGTGTGGGATACCTCGGGATCGGAATAAACCGTGGGATAATGCGTATGGAATCAGGAGAAGCGCGTATCCTGTGTATTGTGATAAACCGGATCAGAGAAAGAAGAGAAGCTAGGACACTTGCATGGAGCATGCGAAACACGTGTCCGACTATCGTGGGAACGATCAACAAAGTCGCGAAACAATTGGAAGATACCTCCGGTATGGAACAGGTGGAAGCCGGAGGCGGAGAAAAGGAAAGAAGTTCATGGGGCGGGCGAGTGCACAAAGGATGCGTACACCGGGCACTGGTAGTACAAGCAGACTGAGTAGACGTAGCAAGTGTAGAAAGGAAAGAAAAGAAATAGAGAGTCGTAACACTCATCACCGACCCTGGCCTCGCCACGACCATGGATTGCTACTTGGACGTTTCGTCCCCCCTGTACACGCTCTATACCGCGTACCTTTCTAACTTGAATGTCATTGCCATGGCCCACGTCCCCGCCGCTGACCCTACATGCACTCATGTCACACACTTTATCCACCACGACGCTAGGGAGATTCAATGCTGACTCCTTATCGTCCTTCACCAACTCGGCATGTTGACCTTCCTCAAGGACCTCCGCCGCTACCTCCTTGAGCTCACCACCCAGACTTGCCCCCTCGCCCTGGAACTCCACCTTGCCCTGGAGTTAGAGCAAGAACGTATTAAACACCACGCTCGCCCTACTGTCTCCCCTGCCGAGGTCGAAACCCCTGTCACCGCTCCCAGTCCCCCTGTCACCCCCACACCTTCTGCCAGTAATATCCCGCTCTCTACTGAGGAGACTCGCATGATGGAGCAGATCGAAGCCGCCTGGACCGGAGCTGACGGTCGCCTCCCTCTCCCTACCTCCCACCCTCGCACTCATCAGACTTGCTACGAGTGTGGGCGTCTCGGGCATTTCAAACTTGATTGCCCCTTCCACCAATGTTTGTCTTGCCTCCGTTGGGCACCCGGACATATCCTCAGTCGGTGCCCCCTTCATCGACGTACCACATCTCCTCCTCCTCATTACATTCCCCCACCTCACCAGATGTCCTCTGGCTCTTCTTCTTCCAACAGATCCTCTAGGTCCTCCACTTCGTCCGGAGGTTCACGTCGTCCCTGCGGCCCCAAGAACACACGTCGTGTCCACCGCTCCGCATCCCTGCTCTACGAGTGGAACTACTCAGACCAGGAAGACGTCTGGGATGACACCACCTACGGTAACATCACTGGTTCCCTGGTCGGTGGACCTGCCTATTAGATTCAACAAGTTGTCTTCATCGTAGCCTTGACCTTACTAAGGGGGTAATGTTACGACTCTCTATTTCTTTTCTTCCTTTTCTACACTTGCTACAATTACTCAGTCTACTTGTACTACCAGCACCTGGTGTATGTATCCTTCGTGCACTCGCTTGCCCCATGGACTTCTTTCCTTTTCTCCGCCTCCGGCTTCCTCCTATTCCATACCGGAGGTATCTTCCAGTTGTCTCACGTCTTCGTTGATTCTTCTCACGATAGTCGGACATGTGTTTCGCATGCTCCATGCACGTGTCCCTACTTCTCTTCTTTCTCTGATCCGGTTTATCACAATACACAGGATACGCACTTCTCCCAACTCCATACACATTATCCCATGGTTTATCCCGATCCCGCGATATCCCGCACCTGGCCCGTGCGCGTATCCAGGGGTATATAAATCCTCTCTTTTACAATACGATTCCTTAGCTTAGACCTCCTTCGATTTACCCTTGTATCTCGATCTGCGCTAAGGCAATCCATGCCTTTATCCTTAGTCCTCCTCTCGTCGTCCTAAGTCTCCAGTCTACTATTAAGTGACCGCTCCTTGTTCTTCCTTCATAAAGGAACCTTAGTCGGCCTACGGGTACAACCCTAGTCGAACCTCTGCGTCGTCACTCTTCAAGCGACTCCTCTGTCCCTGTGCTAGGAAATCCCTGAGCACTTCCTTGTCCCTGTGCTAGGAAACCCCTGAGCACTTCCTTGTCCCCGTACTAAGGAATCCCCTTGAGTACTCCCTTGTGCGCTTGTAGGAAATCCCCAAGTGCTAACTGTGTCGTCGCCCCTAAGCAACATCCTTGTCCAGTGAAGGCCCTATTATGATAGCCTCCCAGCTGTCGTAACACGAAGCATTTCCTGATGTGGCAACAAAATCCTTTCATTGACCACCCATGTTAACAAGCGGATGTTCATTTGTCCTTGGCCAGTTCATCAATGAAAACTAGCATATTTGGGTCAGGCACCTCTGCAGCAATACGATTCATGTATAATACACATGTCTCTTCATTCCACTCTGCAGCAGAAGAGGAGACTATCTTTTGCATGATACCAAGACATTGGAGGGTTCGAAGAAGGGTGGGGAGAGTGGCATGTTTGCAGCGCTTGATCCAAAGCTTATGTTGGAGCTCATCGAGGTAGATGGTACTGTGATGCTGAATGATGTTGGATATGAAATGAACATCTGCAGAGTTGAGGATACATGGGTGCCCGGTGAGACAAGAATATCTACAAGGATTGGTGACAGCACCATATTTCAAGTAAAATGAGAGGGTTTTGTACACAAGTGACTTCCTGATGCCTAGTTTGCAACAGATGTCTTTGAAGCTGTGGTTTTCAATATGGAGGAGCGGGATTTGAGCTTTGACATTGTCAGACACAATTTGGCAGTGACCAGGCATGTGGATGATGGCAACGAAAGATGCTTACTTCAGCCATTGGCCCACTCAGCTGTGCCCGGGGTCCTTGCCTGGCTGTCTCCGAGGCGTGGCTTTTGAAAATGTGGTTTCCACATACTTATGAAAACAGCTGTAAAGCCAACTGGCAGGGGATTTTGTCCTCTCAGACCATGCAAAGGGACTACCTGAGTACGCTACAGCCCACCCCAGTTTGAGTGACCTTCGTTTGTAGGACTCTAAGGTACTACTACAGATCTGCAGTCTAGCAAGAGTCCACTGCCTTGCCGGAGTTTGGTGTATGCACCGCACGACACACACCACACAGTATACACTGCACAGCGCACACAGCACAGCACACCTCCAACTAACCACTTCACTATTTACATTGCTACCCCCGGGGCGAGCTACAATGCAGTGACAGCAAGGCCAAGGGTGTCCTGTGATCATATTGGCTCGGATAGTTTTTAAAACCCAATTTCCCTCTGTTACAACACCTATGTCCACCAGGGACACCCTTTTATGGGACTTGGCAGCGAGGTAGTAGTAGCCGCCTCGTGAATGGCATGGTGACCACCCCTTCATCCGAGTGGAGCTAGAGCCCCTGCAAACCTCCTTTACTAGGGGAGGGCTCGGCGGGTTTAACGTCCAACTCCCCGACCACCAGCGGCAACCAAAAAGGTTGCAGGAATCAGACAGCCGTAAACGACTAAAAAAACTGGCCAGGTGATGAGCACAACGATTAAGAGGATACTCACCCGTCATAGTTTACTGTCATTTCAGATACAGCGGAGCATGACTATGTCACTGCAAACTTCCTTTACTAAGGGAAAACTCCCTTCCATACTAGTTTCAAGTCGGCTGAGCTTACCAACAAGCGTGTCCAGACGACATTTTAACCTCCTTCACCAAGGGAGGACTTGGTGGTTTGCAGGTGCAGACCTCAACAAGCATGTCTACACAACACCTTCACCTCCATTACCAAAGGAAAACTTGTCGCGGCGGGGCGTGCCGTCTTGACCGTCCAATACGAAGGAGTGAGTCGCTGGGGACTTGCAGTGCGTTGTGCATTGGAACGGCCCTCCTCTGTTGCAAACTGAACCGTGGGAAAGTATGCAGCAGGTGGTGGTACGAGTCCAAGGAGCACCCCGACCCAGACATTTCCCAACAATTCAAACAAGTTACTAGTCTACTTTGAGAGGCATGACAAGTATTAGGGTCTGTCAGTCTGGGATTACGACAAAACATTTACAAAAGTTCTCGCACAAAAAGTTTCTGATGATGTAACGTATCGAAGCTCTGCTTGAAAATCACACAGTGAGCTTCAAACTCCGAAAAACATTTGCAAATACATAAAGTTCGCCAGCATCACGTGAGATAAAGAACGAATGTGACACAGCCATACCACGTGATGTCACGAGTGAGGATGAGAAGGGGAGAGAAGCAACGACACAACGCACGCGATTGTGTGCGTTGTGTGGTTACTTCTGCACCCTCATGGCGGCGGCGAGATGGTGACAGCGAGGGCAATATCTGGGCAAGACAGTGAGCCTGAGGGCAGGGTGGCAGAGAGTGTGAGACGACAGGCAAGTCCTTGCCGGCTCGCGACTCATCCGGCCGCTGCAAGTCCACAGCCACATCACATGACTCAAAAGCGCAAACTCTAGGACTCCAAGTGACCAGAATTTAAGCAGAAACTCAACACTCAAGCCCTCCCAACTACCATGCCCTCTCTCTCTGAGCGCCAGCGTCTTCTTAATGCCCTTTCTTGGGCCAAGCAACAGCTAGAACATCAAGTCTATCTAACCATCCTCCATGATGAGCTACTATCCAGCTCTGATATAGGCTCTGAGTCTCTTTCTGTCATGGATATTGAAACAAACTCTTCTGAGTCTGTCTCAGACACAGATACTAACACAGATTCTTCTCTTAGCAGGACCCCTTCAACTGATTCATCTGGACAAACTATAGCACTCCTCATCAACTATCATGAGGTGCTTACAGTATTGCAGGATGAAGCTGAAAGGGCACGTGTTCTTCAAACCCATCCCCACCCCACTCATATTCCACAACTTCCACTTCTTGATGAATGGAAGCTTGACAATCCTAATCTCTTTCGACAAAAGCTGAGGGTCTTTCCTGAGGTTTTCTCTAGCCTTGTCCTACTCCTCCAAGATCATCCCATCTTCCAATCAGCTGGTCCTTTATCTCAATTGCCAGTTCAAATCCAGCTGGCAATCTTTCTTAACGTAGTAGGGCATTATGGCAATGGAGCTACATCACAGGATATGGCAGAATGGGCGGGTGTCTCAAAAGGCACTGTCTATAATTGCTATAAGCGGGTCATGGTTGCAATTCTTGCCCAACATGACATGTTCATTCACTTTGATTTGGCTAGGGAGGAGGATCAGGAGGATAAGTGCAAAGCTCAGAGATATGTTGAGGAAAGGACATGCTCTCAGTGGAAAGGGGGTTTTCTATCTGTTGATGGGACAGCCTTCAAGCTTTTTCAAAAACCTGGCTGGCATGGTGAGGGGTTTTTTGACTGTAAATCAAACTATTCACTTTCCAATCAAGTATGTCATTTTTCAACAAATTTACACAGCTAATAAATATTTGTAGATTGTGATTTTCCCCCACAATTTGCGAATTGTGGACTATGTCATTGGAGTTCCTGGAAGCCTTCATGATTCAGCAGTGTTCCAGCGCAGCCAGATTGCAGAATCGCCAGATCGATTTCTTGGTGAAAATAAGTGGATCTGGGCTGACAGTGCTTATAGCTGTCAGTCTTGGTGTATTCCTCCATTCAAGAGACCATCTGAGGGAAGTTTGACAAGGTCTCAGAAGACCTTCAATTATCATCTATCCAAGGTATTTTTTCTGGTAATATATACAGTTATTGTATTTCAACTAACATTGTCTTAGATCAGGGTTCGCTCTGAACACCTCTATGCAGCTTTGAAAGGCTGATTTCAATCACTACGTGAACTATGTATTCAAATTCAAGATCAGAAAGATCTGGCCTATGTAACAGCCTGGATACGTTGCTGTCTCATCCTTCATAACATGATTATAGACATTGAGGAAAGATTGGGAATTGCACCATCAGCTGGTGCATTTGAAGCAGAGGACAGAGAAGGGGAGGCAGGGGGGGCAGGGGGGGAAGGGGAGGAAGGGGAGGAAGGGGAGGAAGGGGAGGAAGGGGATATGGATGTGGACAAGGAAGTTGAACATCATAGAACTGAAGGGCAACAAGTCCAACACACTCTTATGGAAAACATACTCTGGGTTGTTCACTGACTGTATACCAATTTGCTAGCAATCTAGCATTCATCAACACTACTATGGATGGACAAAGACAACAATGATACTATTGAACTTGACTAGTAGGCCCGACATGAACAACAGTGCAACAACTTAAGACTCGTCATCCTCACCACTATGGCCAACCTTCATCGCCTGCTCCTGAACCTTGAGACGTTGTAGCTCAACCTGAAGTTGGAGTTTTTGTAGTTCATTCTCTGAGATTTGCTTCTTGTTCTCAGATATTACCCGTTCATTCTCCAATTCTTGACGCCGCAACTCTTTGTCGTGCTGCTGTTGCTGCATCTTGTGCTCGATTATCTCACGTTGCATCTTGTGTTCATGCTTGCGTTGGCCCTCCCGCACTGACCGTTTGAGCTGCAAATCAGCTCGTCGGTCAGAGGCCTTCTTCTCTTGGTATGCCGAAAGTGACTTGTACAGATTGTCCGGCATGTCAGCTGTGGCCTGCTCGATGCGGTTTGCCACTGACATCCGTGCACGCTTGCCAGATGTTGCACCGGTGGACGATGACTGTGACGTTCGTGAAAACCACGATTTTCCCAGGTCCAAATCCTCCGAACTGACATCGGGTGTTGGTGTTTTTCTTTTTAGCTGCAAGTTGGCAAACAAGCTAGCGGCAGCGGCGTCAGAATCCGAGTTGTCGGTCAGAGAGGCAGACAAAAGCGACGTTGAGGAACGGGTGGTAGACGACTGGGTGGTGGATGACTGGGTGGTGGCTTTCAAGTTGGGAACGGCAGATGACCCTGTGGTCGCTGGTGGTGGCGGTGGTCAAGTGCCGGTGGTTGAGGAGCCTGTAAAATAAAGAAGATCCGCTGCCCTATCACGTGGGACAAGCGGTGGTGGACAGGCTGGGGCGGTGTGAATGCTGAGGTCTATAACACCACTGGCAGAGTCTGTGTTACGGTCGCTGAAGTTATTGCTGAAGTCTGGATAGGTGGTTGTGGTTGTGTTGGGGGGCATAGTAGACTTGGAGGTAGCGGCGGTGGTAGCATTGAACATAGTCGAAGTAGATCCAGCGGTGGAGTCGAAACCGAAACCAAAGTCAGTCTCATCAAATTGGAACCACTGTTGAAATTGCATATCAATGTCGCTATCGCCATCAGGACTGGTGAGGTTAGCCAGAGCTTGGGTGGTGCTGTCAGGTATGGAGGGCCCACCAGTAGGTGTAGTGGACGCGCTGGGGAACAACAGGATTTCTGCGGCCGGGTCGTCAACCATTGAAATGTCACCCCCCTGGAGTCCAAAGAGGGTGGCGGCCTGCGCTGCGAAATCTTGGCCAGTGTGTGCCGTGCTATACACGGTGTTGTAGGCAGGATTGTTCTTCCACCAACCATGAAGTGACTCGAACCAGGGAAAATCATTAAGTATCTTCCCTTGGAGATGTCAGTCCAACAGCACCAAAGACCTTCAAAATACGTACCAAGCATATTCTTGTATTGAGACCCTTGAAGGTCCTTGACCATCAATCCCGCACCGGTCTCCCCCAGACTTTTCAAGCATTCCATATATTTGTTTTTGAGGCTAGAGGGAGGATGGTCACGGTCAGAGATACAACAGGGTAACAGATGATCAAAACTCACGTTTGGTGGCGATGCTGGGTGGCCATGACGTAGGCCTGAGCCTTCTGAGTTCCCCACTCCTCCAAGGATAACACTTGCTCCTTCTCTACGAAGATATACTTTGCCAACTCGGCAAAAAGCTCCTTCTTTGCGCTAGTGAGTTGTGTCCTAGGGCGGCCCTCCTGGCGTGCGTCTTGAGTGGAGTCCGAGAACAGCTTGACGCGCTTGGTTGGGTTATCGGTACACCATTCGATGAAGTGATCTGTGCAATACGACCATTTTCGTTCCCATAAAATGTTGGTCTTTGCAGAATCAGGGGCCTTGGGATTATTGTTCTTGGATCTCATGGCGGCGGCATGACAGCAAGCGGTGGGGGGTGGTCAGTGAGCCGTCTGAGTCCGGAGTTATAAGCTCGCAAGCTGAAGCTGGATTCGATTGGAGATTTGGGTCTTGGGCCTTTGCTGAACCCTTGCCGACACACACGTGACCTCAATGGAACATTTGCGAAACTTTTCTGAGAAATATTTGCCCGCCTATTCTAGACTGACACCCACTATTATAACATTAATAAAGAACTCAAAAAGGGTTATATCAAGCCCTCCAAATCTCCGCAGACCTCGCCGGTCTTCTTTATCCCAAAAAAAGATGGAAAAAAGCGTATGGTTATGGACTATAGATATTTAAATGAAGGTACCATCAAAAACTCTTATCTGCTTCCTTTAATCCCACAGCTTATTGATCGGCTGAAAAATGCCGATATGTTTATGGCCCTGGATCTTCAATGGGGCTACAACAATGTTCAGATCAAGGAAGGCAATGAATGGAAGGGCGCTTTTGTTACGCCCATTGGTGCCTACGAACCCACGGTTATGTATTTCGGGATGACCAACTCACCCCCTACCTTTCAACAGATGATGAATGACATATTTAATGACATGTATGCTGTAGTAATTATTTATGTCGACGATTGTATGATATTTACGTTGAAGAAAACAAAGGAGGAACATGAGGAGGTCATTAAAGAGGTTCTGCGCCGTTTACGTGACAATGATCTCTACGTAAAACCCTCTAAGTGTTTCTTCTCCAAGGATCAGGTGGACTTTCTTGGTATGGTAGTATCTAAAAAGGGGGTAGAAATGCAGGAAAAGAAAGTTTCTGGAGTTATGGACTGGCTGATTCCTACTCAGTTAAAGCAGCTCCAAGGTTTCCTTGGACTTTGTAATTATTATAGGTGTTTCATCTCAGGCTTTGCCAAGGTTGCATGCCCCTTGAACAATCTTACCAAGAAAGACATTCTGTTCACATGGGGTCCCAACCAACAAGCGGCATTCGAAGCCCTCAAGAAAAGTTTACCACGGCCCCTCTCCTCGCCTATCCTAATCGTGATCAGGAGGTTCGGGTAGAAACGGATGCCTCGGATGTTGCCACGGGAGCTGTGCTCTCAACTTTATGCGACAATGGTAATTGGAGGCCTATTGCCTTCATTTCTCATTCTTTTGATAGCGCTGAGCACAACTATCCTATCTATGACAAGGAACTTTTGGCAGTGATTCGGGCACTGGAAGAGTGGCGTCATTATCTTATTGGTCGCGAACGGTTTGAGATCTGGACCGACCACAAAAATCTCGAGTACTGGAAGAAGCTGCAGACTCTTAGTGGTCGGCAAGCCCGATGGCATGCGGTTTTGCAGGAATTTAATTATGTTTTTGTTTACAAGCCTGGTGCTTCTAATGGTCGGGCCGATGTGCTCTCTTGTCGTCCAGACCATGGGGAGGCTGTGCAAGATCACAATGCCAATATAATGGTCTTGCCTCCTTCTGTTTTTATTAATTTGGTTGCTTTATCTTCGGACTTTTATTCGGAGTTGGAATCTGAGTCTGCCTCCTTGGGGGTGGATGCGGTGAACGACTTCCTTTTTGATGCTAATATGAACATTTTCAAAAATGACAAAAACAAAGTTTTCGTACCTCCTTCTTTACATACTTGTCTTCTCACTTTATGCCACAATTCTCCTATCACCGGTCATGGTGGTCATGTCAAGACCATTCACACTCTCACTCGTTATTTCTCATGGCCTGGTGTTACCAAAGACGTTAAATTATATGTAGATAGCTGCCAAGTGTGCGCCCTCACGAAGGGTAAGCAAAAAGCACCGGCAGGAAAACTTATGCCCCTTCCTGCTGCAAAGCATCCATGGGAAGATCTCTCTGTAGATTTTATTATGGGTTTACCCAAATCACATTCTTTTACAGCTATCTATGTTGTTGTTGACCGCTTCTCCAAAGAAGTGGTCTTTATTCCTACTACATGTTATGATCTTATTGTGAACGACAGAAACACCACAAGGCTCGACGTCTTTCAGACTACACATGTCCTGGCAACAAAAGAAGAGAGAATGAAGGAGAAGTCCGGATCTGGTTGATGCAGGCCTACAAGAAAGAACAAGTCCTCCAGGCAATGACCAGTAGAGCAAACAACAAAGTGGATTAGACTGGGGATTCCAGTCGCAAAGTATCTAGTTTATATATGTTACAGGTGCGCGCACAGACCATGCTATGCGTGAGAGGAACTACCATAAATAGACTAATGGGAGAAGCCAGGCACAGGAAAAGAAGAAGCAGAGATTAATGGGGCTGTGTGAGAAGAGTGGAAATTAAAAGGGTGTGGGTACCATGAGGTATGATGTCATAGGTTCTAGACCTAGTCATGTGCTGGTTCCCACGGTCACGTGCACAGATCATGTGACTTGGAAAGAGAAAGGTTGAAGTCCGAAAATGTTTGAAAATGTTCATATTATAACACTACCCCCTTTTTAGGACTCGAATTCCAGGCGAGTCATGGAAGGGATGGTTTCGGTGAAGTTCTCGAAAGGAGTGAAGAGAGAAGCAAATGAGGAAACGGTAAGGCCGCGGAGTTTGTGGGGAGCGGATGGATTTTTCTTGTGGAAGTCGGCAACCGCCAGTGGTGCGGTGTTAATGATATCAGCCGATTCCCATGTATGATTGGTTTTGTTGTATCCCCTCCAATGTACTAAGTACTCCAACTTCCTGTTCTTGAGATGTGAAGCAGCAATAAATTCAACCTCGAATTGTTCTTCCCCTTCTTGGTCTACCTCAATCGTGTCGGGATGGACTTTGGGTTGTCCAGGTAACATTTCCCGATAAGGTTTGATGCGAGAGATATTGACCATGGGGTGAATGCGCACAGTGCGAGGAAGTTTTAACGTAATGGCATTAGGAAGGACCGCGGAGATGACGTAGGGTCCGATCCATTTTTGTGTGAGTTTTTTCGCTGTATAAGGGAGGTTTAGTTTATCGGTTGATAGCCAGACTTGCTGACCAGCAGAATATTCTGGGGCTTCTGAACATCTTTTCTCCAAAGCGGCGACCATTCTATCACGTGACTCTTCCAAAGCCGCTTCTATTTCCTTGTGAGAATGACCTATCTCTCCCACAAAGCCAGCCAATTTCCCTTCAAAGCCCATGCGAGGGGTGTAATTTCGTGTGACGTTAAAGGGAATATCACCGGTGGCAGTGGTAATGGTATTATTGTGGGAGAATTGGGCCATTTTCAACCAATCCGCCCAATCGTGCTGCTTCTTTCCTACGTAAGCACGGAGATATTGTTCGAGATCTCGGTTAACACGCTCCGTTTGTCCATCAGTTTGAGGATGATATGCGGTAGAAATATTCTGATGGATTCCAAGAAGTTTGCAAAGCTCCTGGGTGTTATAATATGAACATTTT
>QFEM01001102.1:0-13825 GCA_003316205.1 Boletus bicolor
GTTATTGGGGAATAACACATTTAGTGAAAAATGACCAAACATGCGGACAGTTTTTTGAGCCACTGTAACTCTTCACCGCCACAGTCTATTTATGGTTTCCCTCTCTCTCCTTCATTTCCCATTATCTTATCTTATCTTGGCTAGATCCGACTTCACTCCTTATTTGTTTCCCTTCTCAAACTGTTATCATTGACCTCTCATTATGGTCTCTCCTAAATCCCGATCTTAGATCCCAGATCCAGATCTCAATTCGTTTCCCCCAAACTCCATCAGTTTCCCCCTTACACTTCTATTTAAGTACCGTTTCACATGCATCAGCAATCTACCCCGATTGCATCTCTCATCGTTCATTTCACCATTTATCTTAGATTCCCCTTCACCCTAATGGTCCAGGCTATGATGTCACCATGACATCACATTACATAACCTTCTAGTACATTCTATATCTCACGCCTGCCCTCAAGCAGTCTAGTATATATAGTTAGACATTTACTTGATGTAACCTAGTTTTGGAATTCTATCCGTTTATCCTTGAACTCGTGGTTAAGCCCACGTCTTGCTCACTATAGTACTTGGCCAGTTCCGCCTTGTACTCTGCTTTCTGTTGTTGTGTTGCTTGTAGATTGATCACTTGGTGCATTGCCCTGTGGTTAGTCAAGGGTCTAACAATTATATCGTGTTGCTCGGACCACCAAATGCCATCAGCGCTTGCACAACTGCTTGTGACTGCCATCATGGCAATTATCATCATCACTTTAGTAGTTGTCCTTCACATGAAACGTCAATTAGCCTCAAAGGAAGTCCAGGATATCCACTCCCTCCTGGTCCCCCTGCGTGGTGATTTTGGCACAATGCCATGCCAATGGTGAAGTTGCATAACTTTTCACACTTGAAACGACACGCAATAATCCTTCAATTTTCCTCCACCTTTTCACCCACTTTTGTTATCTTATCTTATCTTTTATCTAATCTTATCAAGATCCTTCCAGAATGTTCCATCTATGACGTCATGGTGATATCATATTACTTAATCTTCCAGAATATTCCGTTTCCCAGGCTTGCCCTAAAGCAAGCCAGTAGTATAAGTAGTTGTTCCACTCCATGTATGTACTTTAGTTTTGGAATTCCATTTCTTTCAGTCGATTATTACACTTAGTGACTCTTCTGTCTTTGTGGTCTTTTCATAATTCTGAAACTCTTTCTTCGTCGCTGAGCTCTTCACTTCCCGACGCCCCTTCATCGTTACTCTTATCATCTTCGCCTTCTGACGCGCACTTTGCTACATCATTGTCTTCTTCGCCCTTCCTCTTCTCCCTCCATTAAACGCTTCTACTCGCAGCGCACGTAATTTGAGCCTTCGGGTCGTTGCCGCGAGAGCGTTTGGTCGAAAGGCTCTAGGATACCGTTGGGATCTGCTGCATGCACCCATGGGTTGAGTCCATAGATCGTTGGTTTCTGCCTCTACCTCATTCCTGCTTCTCCCCACATTCCGTGCCTCGGGCTCTTCACCTAAGCACACCGAGAGCCGCGACCTCAGGCTTAAGAGGAAAAAGTTATAGGCACTTGACACCTACAAGTAGAGTACTCACCCCGTGCTCGTCTATACGGTTGTCCGCTGTCTAAATACAGATAATGTTGCTACCGGGCATAGAGCACTAGCCCCCGTTGTCGGTTGAGTGTCTAACTGTCCGTACGCTGGTCCTACGCTAGTGGACCCAGGTTCGCGTGATCACCTGTGATGTCACGTCTGATGAGGGCAGTATTTCCTTGTGCCATAGTAAGCGCACTTCCGGTCCCCCCCCCTCTGTCAACTCCGTTTGCTGCTGGAGACCCCCAGAGACACCATCCATTCACCTTCGGTCCTGAGTATAGGTGAAACCAGACCAGTAACCTGCACGCTCGGACTCTGCGTTCCCCAATCTCATGTACCTGATCACGAGCTCATTGCCTTCGCTGCTGCCTTCATCCTCTTCCTCTCTGGGTTTCCCTGTCATAGCTGCTGCATTACACGTGCTCCAGGGAACCATTCTTCATCATCACGGCAGCCGTCTTTCCCGCCGTTGTTGCCTCCCTCCTCTCAACCTCCCTCCTCCTCTCATTAGGACTTATCTACGCAACCCGTAGAAGAGTCCAACCGTCTGCCCAAGACGATGAGAGCTTCCAATCCCCAGGCCCCCTCTAAGAGGCCTTGAAGGGTCTACTGGTATGATTACTCCCGCTGCCAAGAAGAGGACTACACCTGGCAGTTCTACGATGACCTCCTTGCTAGGGCATATTTTGTTGACCGCTTCTGCCCGTACCTCCACCCTCGCATCATCCTCCGTCGCCTCCACCAATATGTCAGGTAATACACCCCATCCATACCCGCACACGTTGTGCCCCTCGTCTCAGGTTGAGGTCCAGTCGCCCCAACCCCATTCAGCCATGTTGTCGATGCACACCCTCTCAGCTGCGCTGGAGGACGTGTTGATGGGACTGTCACACCATGCCTGCACTCCCCTCGCGCGCCCACCACCTGTGCCCAGAGCACCTGCGGTAGGAGCAACGAGGATGAGCTTGCATGCCGCCCCCTGACCTACATGTTCCGACTTCACGTGGGCCGCATGGAGGGACCAGTTCATGAGGGACCACCCAGGCATCGCCCTCCCCATGAACGCCCCCACGGACCACCTTCCGTCCTCCAACCCACCACATCTCTCTCCGCCTAGGGGTCCACTACCAGCACCCCTAGGGCAAGACCACCACAACCACCGAGCTCACCCGGGTCCAGTCACAACCCGGGCTCCTGCAGTCCCAGCCCCTTCTGGCAGGCTGCACCTCTGCGACGACCCAACCCCAAAATTGGGAAGTCAATTTACGCCAAGCTGGTGGTCTATGATGGCAACAAGGAGAAGTTCATCTCCTGGTGGAGGACGATGTCGGTATACCTGCGAGGTTTCGAGGTGGAATCTTCGAATTGCCAGAAGATCCTGATCACGCTATCATACATGACTGGTGACAATGTGGCGGGTCACTACGCGGACCTTATGGTCATGAGAAAGAATGACAAGACAATGAGGTTCAACTACTTCGTAGATGAACTCAAGTGAGCCTTCCAACCGGCCGGCTTGAAGCGACAAGCCCAGACCAAGCTCTTCGCACTCAAGCAAGGCTCTGACTCCATGGAGGATTACTTCACAAAAATGCACCAACTGGCTATGGAAGCTGAATACGACGAGCGCCACAATGCTCGAACCCTTGTCAACCTTGTCTGCCGAAATGCCCGCCAAACCTTGGTAAACCATGCCGAGGACAATAACCATGCGCTGGTCAAAAGCGTCCACCTCTGGGAATGGGAGCAAGCGCTCCAAAAGACCAAAGAGATCCTCCACGAGAGGGCAGAGCGGACACAGGCTGTCTGCCTGGCAGCCCCTAGCCAATCGCGCTGGACTCTGAGAAACCCTCAGCCCCGTCCCCAGTACACACCACCAGCTAGCCCTCCATCTCAATCTGCCACCACGAACATCCCGCACCCTAACGCCCCCGGCATCTTCCCTGGTCGTGGAGCTCCTATGGAGCTCGATAAGGCACGTGCCATGGGAGTTTGCCGAAAGTGTGAGAAGCCGTGGCCTTGTGTGGAACATCCCCCTCGTCTCCGTGGTCCAAGGGCAGCGCGTGCCATCCAATGGAGTGGTCAAACTATTTCCCCTGAGCAATTTTCTCAGTTATGTGTTTTGATGAACCAGGCAGAGACCCCGGAGCAGGCTCAGGAGGAGCCAAAGGAGGTCAAGGATCAGTTGGATTTAGACTCGGAATCGCGTTTTCAAGTTGTACAGTAGATAACAGCCGTTCTCCTGTACCAGTACTTAAGTCATTGCCGTTGAATCATTATCAAATTTTGTCATGCAATGATGAGGCTGAAAACTGAAAGACATGAGTAAACCTCCCAACTCTGACATTAGACGTTGTTAGGACAAGAAAGGAAATACCGCTTCCCATGCGAGGATCCCCGGGTGCGGCCGGGTATGATCTGTACGCCATGGAAGACACAGTAGTTCCCGCCCATGGACACGCCCTAATTTCAACTGGGCTGTCTATGAAAATCCCACCAGGCCATTACGGCCGAATTGTCCCAAGGAGCAGGTTAGCTGTGAAGAAGAAGCTAACCACAGGCGCTGGAGTGATCGACAGTGACTATTGAGGAGAAGTTAAGATCCTCTTGTTCAACCTATCAGGAGAAGAGTTTGTGGTGAAAGCTGGTGAGTGAGTAGCACAACTAATCCTTGAGAAGATTTCAACGCCACCAGTAAGAGAGGTGAAGTCCCTCGACGAAACCAAACGAGCAGACAAAGGGTTCGGAAGCACCAGAACTTCTTTGATAGGCGGTCCGAAGGAGGCACTGCCTTCTCCTGCCAAGAACTGAAGAAGCTGGAGTTCCGATCATTACTGGATGAACATGGTCGACCCCTGGACCATCTGTTGGATGAAAGCACAGGCAGAAAATCTGGATACTGCGAGGAATCTCGGACACCTGAGGTCCTTCGTTCACGAGCCCAGGAAAGCCGAAGTCACCCCCGATCTACTCACGGATCTAAAACAGATGAGTGACTCCAATGCACACTGGATCTTGAGGGATCTGCAAAGACCCCCCAAGTATAAGAAGGCATCGGTCAGAAAGGAGAGGAACTCCCTCGAGGTACCCATGACCCTGCGGATGTCTGACAGCACCAGCGCAGAAGTAAAAGCGCTGATAGACTCTGGCTGCACCGGATCTTCGGTCCATGAGAAGTTTGTGGCTGAGAAGGGGGTAGTGACCCATACCCTCCCTCGCCCAATGTCAGTCTATAATGCCGACGGATCGCTAAACACCTCGGGCAAAATCGAGAAGTTTGTCATCATCGAAATGCAGATCAAGGATCACAAGGAGCAGATAGCCCTTGCCGTCACCAACCTTGGTCCCAACACTGTCTTCCTGGGGTATGACTGGCTGAAGACCCACAACCCCAGCATCAATTGGAAAACCAGACAGATGTCCTTCCAATGCGAGGGAGATCACATGCCGCAGTTGGAAAGCTGTGACGACGACAATGACAAAGATGACAACTTCGTTCCGCACAATGGAGATCGCCTGTTCAAACTCGATATGGAGAGCTACCTCCGAAACACAGCAACGGATATAGCCACAAGGGACTTCGCCACCAAAAAGAAGAAGACCTTCGAGGAAGCCGCCCCGCAGTACATCCATGACTATGCTGACGTATTCGCAAAGGAAAGCTTCGATGAGCTACCTCCAAGACGCCCCTGGGACCATGCAATTGAACTCCTCCCAGGAGATCACACAGTAGATTGCAAAGTCTACCTGCTGAACCTGGGCAAGCAAGAGGAGCTAGACAAATTCCTCAAGGAAAACTTGAAGTCCGGCCGCATCCAACCATCAAAATCCCCATTTGCCTCCACATTCTTCTTCATCAAGAAGAAGGATGGCCGCCTCCGCCCCATACAAGATTACTGGAAGCTCAATGAAGTCACCCGACGCAACCGGTACCCACTGCCCCTGATCGCCGAATTGGTAGACAAGCTTAAGTCTGCCAAATACTATACCAAATTCGATGTGTGATGGGGGTATAACAATGTGTGGATGGCTGAAGGAGACAAGTGGAAGGCTGCCTTCCGAACAAACTGAGGCCTCTTCGAGCCCCTCATGATGTTCTTCGGATTATGCAACTCCCCAGCTACCTTCCAGACCATGATGAACTCCCTCTTTTGAGACCTGATCAACCGTGGAGTCGTGGTTGTCTACATTGATGACATCATGATCTTCACTAAGACCCTGGAGGAGCATCGCAAGGTAGTACGAGAGGTACTACAAATCCTAAGAGACAGCCACTTGTACCTACGCCACGACAAGTGTGACTTCGAGGTCCAAGAGACCAAGTTCTTAGGACTGGTGGTATCTCAAAATGAGGTCAAGATGGACGAGAAGAAGGTCGTGGCAATCCAGGACTGGCCGGTTCCAACTTCAAAGAAAACCCTATGAGGATTCTTAGGATTCCTCAACTTTTACCGATGGTTTGTAAAGAATTTCGCCCAGATTGTGCACCCCCTGAGTGCACTCACGTCAGTAAAGAAGGACTTCGATTGGTCACCAGCTTGCCAGCAAGCCTTCAAACAGCTCAAGGAGACGGTATCCACAGCCCCCACACTGGCCATGCCCACTGACGACGACCCCTTCTGTTATAATATGAACATTTTCAAACATTTTCAAACTTCAACTTTTCTCTTTTCCAGTCACGTGATCTGTGCACATGACCGTGGGAACCAGCACATGACTAGGTCCAGAACCTATGATGTCATACCTCATGGTACCCATGACCTTTTAATTTCCGCTCTTCTCACACAGCCCCTTTAATCTCCGTCTTTTCTTTTCCCGTGCCTGGCTTCTGCTATTAGTCTATTTATGGTAGTTCCTCCCACACATAGCATGGTCTGTGCGCATGCTGTAACATATATAAGGTAGACACTTGCGACTGGAATCCCCAGTCTAATCCACTTGTTGTTTGCTTTACTGGTCATTGCCTTCGGGACTTGTTCCTCATTGTAGGCCTGCATCAACCGGAAGTGACTACCTTCCTCCTCATCTTCTCCCGCACCTCATTAGTTTTCATTTGCCAGGACTTGTGTAGCCTGTGAGCTCATCGAGCCTTGTGGTTTCTCAGTCGTTCGCGATAGAGTTATTACACTTGGATTAGACTTGCATACACAACGCTCGGATCCCAGAGCTAAGGGATGCCTGCCGGAGCTTTCCGTGACTTTATATTTCTTAACGCCCGTGCCTTTAGGGTTTGCCTTAGCTGGCAAGCTTTTGACGTGTTAGATAGTAAACTTTTGAAGTCCCTCTTGTGAGGTGATACCGTGTGTGGGTCGTGCCATGTTTGCACTGAGCGACATCGGATCACAGCCGTCGTGCTGCCAGTGGCTGAGCTAGTAGTTCTCGTTTAGTCATCTCTCGTAGTCAGTATACGTTACCAGGGCCACTGTGGTCACCCTTGGTCTTGCCAAAGAAGATGGAGATACTATCTCCAATCCATCCCCTATCATTTCCGACCTCACCTGTGTAGTCTCCCCAGAGCGTGGCTGGAATAGTCCACGCAGTAAGGAGGTGAAAGAAGAACTGGACCCGAACGACCATCTTCCGGTCAACTTTATTCAAGATCGTAACATACGCCTCGACAACCTTCATCTCCTTCCTCTCCCTAAATCCTGCCCCCGCAAAGTTTACCAATGTCGCTTAGATCGTCAACGACAAGCACACCATCTTCCCCTTTTTGAGCTTGAGAACCATCATCCTTTCTACGACTTCCTCCACCCATACCTTCGCCCTAAAACCATCCTTCGCTCCGTAGTCAAATATGGCGGAGGTAGATCTCAATGATCTCGTTAGGCACATTGCAGCCCTTAATCTCGAGTCCAAGAAAAATAATGTAACAAAAAAGATTGCTGATCCAGAGAAGTGGGACGGTGATCGGGGAACTTGGCGTTTGTGGTGGGTTAAGTTACGTCTCTGGGTTGACGCCCAAAAATGGAGGTCCGACAAGCTCCGAGCTGTTGCGGTGCTCTCCCAATTTGAGAAGAAGGCTGAGGGCTTTGCCCAAATCACCTTTGAGAGGTATCTCAATCAGGAGGATGAAAATACTCATGACGAGCATGGAACCGTAACTGGCAAAAGAGGCGACTTGGCTTGGCCCTCGTGGGGAGTTCTCCAAGACGAGATCAAACTTTATTTCCACATTGACATTCTCTGCCACGAGTCTCTGCAGAAATTGGAAGGTTTACGGCAGAACGGACACCCTATAGACCTCTTCCTGCAAAGGTTTGAGGTTCTGAAAAGAGAAGCAGACATTGAAGATTACCATGCGGTAACTCTTCTCAAGAAGGCAGTTGACTACTGCATTTATGAAAGGGCTCGGCTTAACCGGCCGACAGGAGATCTCGATTACGATGACCTCACTAATGTTATAATACGAACATTTTCAAACATTTTCGGACTTCATCTTTTCTTCTTTCCAGTCACGTGATCAGTGCACGTGACCGCGGGAACCAGCACATGACTAGGTCTAGAATCTATGACGTCATACCTCATGGTATCCACACCCTTTTAATTTCTGCTCTTCTCACACTGCCTCTTTAATCTCCGTTCCTTCTTTCCCGTGCCTGGCTTCTCCACTTAGTCTATTTATGGTAGTTCCTCCCACGCATAGCATGGTCTGTGCGTGCGCCTGTATCATATATAAGGTAGACACTTGCGATTGGAATCCCCAGTCTAATCCACTTGTTTGTTGCTTTACTGGTCATTGCCTTGGGGACTTGTTCCTCATTGTAGGCCTGCATCGAACGGAAGCGACTACCTCTTCCTCCTCACTTCTCACCTCTCCTCCTTTCTTTTATCGCCAGGACACGTGTAGCCTGCGAGATAGCTCGAGCCTTGTGGATTCTTGTCGTTCACAATAGGGTCATAACACTTGGATTAGACTATCATACACAACGCTCGGATCCCAGAGCTAAGGGACGCCCGCCGGAGCTTTCCGTGACCTTTTATTTCGTTACACCCGTGTTACGACTCTCTATTTCTTTTCTTTCTTTCCTACACTTGCTACGATTACTCAGTATCCTTGTACTACCAGCACCTGGTGTACGTATCCTTCGTGCACTTACTCGCCCACCGGACTTCTTTCCTTTTCTCCGCCTCTGGCTTCCACCTATTCCATACTGGAGGTATCTTCCCATTGTCTCACGACGTCGTTGACCGTTCCCACGATAGTCGGACATGTGTTTCGCATGCTCCATGCACATGTCCTTACTTCTCTTCTTTCTTTGATCCGATTTATCACGATACACAGGATATGCGCTTCTCCCGACTCCATACGCGTTATCCCACAGTTTATCCTGATCCCGTGTTATTCCGCACCTGGCCCATGCGCGTATCTCTGGGTATATAAACCCTCCTTTCACGATACGATTTCCTTAGCTTAGACCTCCTTCGATTTACCTTGTATCTCGATCTGCGTTAAGGCAATCCACGTCTTTATCCTTCACTCGTCGTCCTAAGTCTCTGGTCTACTATTAAGTGACCGCTCCTTGTACTTCCTTCATAAAGGAACTCTTGTCGGCCTACGGGTACCAACCCTAGTCGAACCTCTGCGCCGTCGCCCCCAAGCGACTCCTTGTCCTCATGCTAAGGAATCCCCTTGAGCACCTCTGCGTTGTCACCTCACCCGTGACTCCTCGTATCCCATACTAAGGAAACCCCTTGAGTACTCCCTTGTGCGCTCCTAGGAATCCCCTGAGTGCTAACTGCGTCGTCGCCCCTAAGCGACATCTTAGTCCAGCGAAGGCCCCATTACGATAGCCTCCCGGCCATCGTAACAACCCGTGCCTTTAGGGTGGCCTTGAGTGGCAAGCTTTTGTCGTGTTAGTATAGTAACTTTCGAAGTCCCTCCTTGAGGTGATAGCGCGCGTGGGTCGAGCCACGTTTGCATAGGGCGACATCGGATCACAGCCGTCGTGCTGCCGGTGGCTGAGCCAGTAGTTCTCGTGTAGAAAATCTCTCGTAGTAAAAGTACGTAACCTTGCCGAAGAAGACGCCGGCTATCACTTCCCGATCTTAACATCCGACCTCGCGTAGCTTCCCCAGAGTGTGGACCTAGTCTGCACAGTAAGGAAGTGAAAGAATACCAAACTGGACCCCAACGATCATGCTCCTGTTGACTGGATCCAAGACGAAAATCCTCGCCCTCTCCCTCCACATCAGATACACATCTGATACCGAAAAGTTTACCTGCATCGCCTAGACCGTCTTCGGGTCGCACGCCACCTTCCCATTTTCGACTTCGAAGGACGTCACTACTTCTTCGATCACTTCCGCCCCTATCTCCGCCCCAAGTCCGTTCTTAAGCCCGTAATCAAGTATGGCGGAGGTGGACTTAGACGACCTCGTAAGGCGCATCGCCGCCCTAAATCTAGAAACTGAGAAAAACAACGTTACAAAGAAGATTGCTGACCCAGAAAAATGGGACGGTGATAGAAACAATTGGCGGTTGTGGTGGGTGAAGTTGCACTTATGGGTTGACGCGCAGAAATGGAGATCTGACAAACTCCACTGTGTTGCGGTACTTTCTTGATTCGAGAAAAAGGCCGAGGGTTTCGCACAGATTACCCTCGAGAAGTACCTCGACAAAGAAGAGGAGAATGTCCTGGACGACAACGGCACCGTTACTGGCAAAAAGGGAGATTCGGCTTGGCCATCATGGGCCACTCTCCAAAAAGAAATCAAGAGCTACTTCTGGATTGACATCCTAGCTCACGAATCTCTCCGGAAGTTAGAGGGGTTGCGCCAGAACGGGCACCCGATAGATCTCTTCCTCCAACGGTTTGAGGTCCTTCGGAAAGAAGCGGACATAGAGGATTACCACGCGGTAACTCTTCTAAAAAAGGCAGTCGACTTCCGCATTTATGAACATTGTCGACTTAATTACCCCGTGGGCGACCTCGACTACGAGGATCTTGCTCTGCACTACCGGAACTTCGGTAGAGCATTCGAGCAGATGGCCATCAAAAGAGGCCCCCCAGCAAATGCCCACTTCATTCCCCGTTCCCAATCTCAATATCCCGCGCCGTCCAATCCCCCTCCCCCCCATCCTCAGTTTACACAGTATGGCACTCAACCGGGCCGAGGGGCCCCAATGGAGATCAGAGTTCAGCAGGCTGTTCCTCCTTCTCGCCCGGACACGAGGACTTGCTTCCTCTGTGGTAAACCAGGCCACATCAAACCAGATTGCCCCTCCAACCTGAACCATCGTCTGGCCCGCCCGCCTCAGCAGAGGCAACAAGTTGTTTGGGATTACGATTCCGGACAGTACGTCTTTGTTCCTCAACAGGACGTTTATTCTCAGGCCCAGGTGGCCACACACTATCCCGGATGACCCCTTCCTTCTCCACCGGCCTCGGCAGCCGTAGTATCAAATGCCGATCACAGATCGTATATCTCGGAGGAAGCCGAAGCTTTCTATTGGGACAAGTTTGAGGCCGAAGCCAAGCACCGCGTGGCAGAGGCTTTAAAAGGCAACAGCACGTGAATGATGAGGGTGTTCACGTGTCTGAACAATTTTCTTCTTCTCTTTCTTCTTGTTCCAATTCTGATTTTCCAATTTCCGATTTATCCTCTGTACTACGTAGTCTTTCTTGTTCTTCCGTAAGGGCGTCTCAATTGAGCGCAGCACCAGAACAAAAATATAGTGTGCTTCATTCCCTTACAAAACAACAAAAAATTAGTTCTATTTATAAACCCCTCAAGGTCACGATGCACCGTACATCGACTTTGTCATTCGGCGGAGAGTTCTCGCTTGAGACAGTCGTAAGATGTATGCAGAATGGCCAGTGGGAAGCCTTCAGGTTCAAAGCTCTCTTGGACTCAGGAGCTTCCCACACTTTCATTGACCATGACTATGTTCGCCGTCATGGCATTCCCTTTTACACTTTGGAAAACCCTATAAAAATACATAATGCAGACAGCTTTGAAGGAGCTATTGGACAAATACGTCATGCGGTTACTTTGGTTGTGGAAATTGCCGGACATTACGAAACCATTGACGCTTACATTTCAAAAATCAGGATGCATCGTATGATTATCGGGTATGATTGGCTTTACCGCCATAACCCTGTCATCGATTGGACCCTTCAAACTATTTCCTTTCCACGTTGTACCCAGTACTGTAAAATTATGGGGCTCGGACCCCCAATTCACAGTTGCTCGCCTGCTACTTTACGTACGATAGAAGAAGGGCTAAAGGAACAGGTACCGGAGACTTATCATGAGTTCTTGGATGTGTTCTCGGAAAAAGAGTCCAAACACATGCCTATTCGGAAGCCTTGGGATCACGCAATAGATCTCAAGCCGGATTTCGTTCCGAAGAAGGGTCGAGTTATTCCCCTATCGGATATAGAAATGGACGAAGTCCGCACGTTTATCGATAAAGAACTCAAAAAGGGTTATATCAAGCCCTCCAAATCTCCGCAGACCTCACCAGTCTTCTTTATTCCCAAAAAAGATGGAAAAAAGTGTATGGTTATGGACTACCGCTATTTAAATGAAGGTACTATTAAAAACTCCTATCCGCTTCCCTTGATTCCGCAGCTTATCGATTGGCTGAAAAATGCCGACATGTTTATGGCCCTGGATCTTCGATGGGGCTACAACAATGTGTGGATCAAAGAAGGCGATGAATGGAAGGGCGCTTTCGTTACGCCCATTGGTGCCTACGAACCAACGGTTATGTATTTCGGGATGACCAACTCACCCCCTACTTTCCAACAGATGATGAACGATATATTTAACGACATGTATGCAGTAGTAATAATTTATATCGACGATTGTATGATATTTACGTCGAAGAAGACCAAGGAAGAGCATGAGGAGGTCGTTAAGGAGGTTCTGCGTCGTTTACGCAATAATGACCTTTACGTCAAACCCTCCAAATGCTTCTTCTCGAAGGATCAGGTGGACTTTCTGGGTATGGTCGTATCTAAAAAGGGGGTAGAAATGCAGGAAAAGAAAGTTGCTGGAGTTATGGACTGGCCGGTTCCTATGTGGCTAAAGCAGCTTCAAGGATTCCTCGGACTATGTAATTATTATAGGCGTTTCATTTCAGGTTTCGCCGAGGTTGCACGCCCCTTGAACGATCTTACCAAGAAAGACGTTCCGTTCACATGGGGTTCCAGCCAGCAAAAGGCGTTCGAAGCCCTCAAAGAGAAATTTACCATGGCCCCTCTTCTTGCTTATCCCAATCGCAATCAGGAGGTTCGGGTGGAAACAGACGCCTCGGACATTGCCATGGGAGCTGTGCTCTCAACATTATGTAATGACGGTAACTGGAGGCCTATTGCCTTCATTTCGCACTCTTTCGACAGCGCTGAGCGCAATTACCCTATTTACGATAAAGAGTTATTAGCAGTGATTCGGGCGCTGGAAGAGTGGCACCATTATCTTATTGGTCGCGAACGATTTGAAATCTGGATCGACCACAAGAACCTTGAATATTGGAAGAAGCTGCAGACGCTCAGCAGTCGGCAAGCCCGATGGCATGCGGTGTTACAAGAGTTTAATTATGTTTTCGTTTACAAGCCTGGCGCTTCTAATGGACGGGCTGATGCGCTTTCTCGTCGCCCGGACCATGGGGAGGCTGTGCAGGATCATAACACCAACATCACGGTCTTGCCTCCTTCCGTCTTTATTAATTCTGTTGCTTTATCTTCGGACTTTTATTCAGAGTTGGAATCCGAGTCTGCCTCCATGGGGGTGGACGCGGTGAACGACTTCCTTTTTGATTCTAATATGAACATTTTCAAAAATAACAAAAACAAAGTTTTCGTCCCTCCTTCTTTACATACTCGTCTTCTTACTTTATGCCACGATTCTCCCATTGCTGGTCACGGCGGTCATGCTAAGACCATTCATACCCTCACTCGCTATTTCTCATGGCCTGGAGTCACCAAAGACGTTAAATTATACGTAGATAGCTGCCAAGTGTGCACCCTCACGAAGGGTAAGCAAAAAGCACCGGCAGGAAAAATTATGCCCCTTCCCACTGCAAAGCACCCATGGGAAGATCTTTCTGTTGATTTCATCACGGGTTTACCCGAATCACGTTCCTTTACGGCTATTTGTGTTGTTGTCAATCGCTTCTCTAAAGAAGTGGTCTTTATTCCCACTACGGACACTTGTTCTTCTGCGGATTTAGCCGCACTTTTTAGGGATCATGTCTGGTGTATACACGGACTCCCTTCATCACTT
>QFEM01001107.1:0-31751 GCA_003316205.1 Boletus bicolor
GCAACTTGACTCGGAGGAGCGTCCAGACTCCAGAACTGGGCGGTGATCCACCTGAATGCCTCAGTGACTCGCACGTCCAACCATTCAAAGTGCCTAGACGACGACGTCCATCGAAGCGGCAAGCAGTATGGAGTCCGTCGTGTTATATTTAAGTATATTGTCAATGTATACAAGGAAAGAAATGTAAAGCAAGATAGCGAGGTAGTGAACGAGGATATAAAACTAGGAACCGAGATGTACATTAAGAATGCGTTGATCGAATGGCGTATCCACCACTTTGTTCATCGTCTTATTCAGTGCGAATGCTGCACGGGTATGATCCAAACGACCAGACTCGTCCACCATATGGTCGTAAAACATTGAAGTGATCTTGTTCGTCTGACGATCGTCCACTGCCCACATCCCGATCACAGAACGAAACCCAGCGAACTGCATTTCTGACGCGAGGTGGATCACCTCGTCTAGACTTTCCTCGTCTCCGACAATAGTGTGACAGGCGGAGAGATATGCAAACTGGGGGTTCTCCGGCTCGCACCGGATGATACGCTCGATTGTGAAACGTCCGTCGTGAAGAGCGAACGCGGACTCGAAAGGTTGTTTCCGGTTTGGGAGGCCATGACACGCAAGGTGCACCCAGTCGTTCTTCCCAAGTTCTTCAGTGACCCGAGCGATGCAGGATTCATGACCCTCGAGGCGCGTGAATGTGGCGAGACCATTGACACACTGACTAATATTAGCCAGCTCCGCGCCCACAGAAACGAGTTCACTCTCGCCGATTGCATTCGCTTGACCTATAGCAACGAAGTGTTTCCATTGTGTTGTAGAATTGGATGGATTGTCTCGTCTAGCACGAATAAGGGCAGTAAGGGTGGGTGTGTAAGATGAGATGTACAGATCAGAGAGATTACGTTGACCCTTCCTATAAGGACCCGCGGCGTGCAGAGGAAGAAGAGAGAATTCGGCGGTAGGGCACCACCAGATGCGCGATTGAGACGGATGTGTCATCTGGAGGAAGTCAACAATGGGGGAAACAACCTGGTCCCAGATATCCCGCAAGACGATGCAAAGATCTCTTGTCACATCCATCAATTTTGCGTGCCTGGTCAAGCTACCGAGCTTTCACGATACTTCTCGAATATCTTCCTTTGTGGTCGACAGTGGAATGTGAACGGGGTTTTGGTCCAGTAAGACAACGAGAGCATCACAGCCATACTCGCTCGAATTCACAATGATGACAGGGCCCTCGCGGGCTGCCTGTCGGAGATCAGAGAAGAGCGAGGGGAGAAGGAAACGTGAGAGTCCGGGTAACCCGCGGGTACCGGTCACGACCTCTTGCAATTCAACATTCAGACGACACACCCGATCATGCTGATCTGCACCGGGTGAGTCAAGGGAATTGCGGATGAGCAAGGTCAGCTGCATGAAGTCATTTGTCAACTTTTCTCCTGCTGGGCCGGATGCAATTACATCATCAAGTGGGGAACGAAGGCGAGTGAGCTGACTCCAAAAGACACCCCGCCCTTGTTCTAGAAGCTCGATCGCATTAATGGGTGAGTGATGACGAAGACAAGCTGAGAACGCGTCCACTGCAAGCGACGATGTGAGGTCCTTGATGATAGTAAGATGTTGAGGTAAAGATGGTAAAGTAGCGAGATGATGAACGAGTAATCGGAGAGACGTGTCGTATGCAAGAAGTGTCGTGGGATGTTGGGAATCTTCAGCTGCACGGATCCATGCTCTAGTGACAGACAAATCGGTGGAAGACACCATTGAGGATGTACATCCGAGCATAGCATAGAGACTGAATAGTTCCTCCGTGTCCCTTAACTGACTTGACTGTGCAAACCGAGTACGTAGATAGTATGCGAGGTCTCCCAATGACTTTGATCGATCCGGATGCCCCGACGGGCGAAGCGCCAGGGCATCTCGAGCGAGGACAATGGCCTCGTCAAGATCCCCCGTTTCTCCAAGCTGCTTGTACTGAGTGAAGAGATCAACTGCGATGTTATTCAACGACATTGACCGATCTGGGTGCCCTGGTGGTAACAGCGCCAGTGCATCTCGGTCGAGAACAATGGCCTCATCGAGATCCTCCATCACTCCAAGCTGGCTGTACCGAGCGGAGAGACAACGCGCGAGGTTGTTCAAAGAACTTGGCCGAAGAGGGTGCCCCAGCGGGCGAAGCGCCAGTGCATCTCTGTCGAGGACAATGGCCTCGTTGAGATCCTCCATTTCTCTAAGTTGCTTGTACCGGGTGGAGAGACCAATTGCGAGGTTGTTCAAAGACTGAGACCGAAGAGAGTGTCCTGATGGGCAAGTCGCTAGTGCATCTCGGCCGAAAACGATGGCCTCGTTGAGATCCTCCATCGCTCCGAGCTGGTGGTACCGAGTGGAGAGATGAAAGGCGAGATTGATCAATGACATTGATCGATCTGGGTGCCCTGGCGGGCGAAGCACTAGTGCGTCTCGGCCGAGGACAATGGCCTCATTGAAATCTTCCATTGCTCCAAGCTGGTTGTACCGAGTGAAGAGATCAACTGCGAGGTTATTCAACGACATTGACCAATCTGGGTGCCCTGGTGGGAAATGCGCCAGTGCGGCTCGATCGAGGAAAATGGCCTCATTGAGATCCTCCGTTGCTCCAAGCTGGTTGTACCGAGCGAAGAGATAACGTGCGAGGTTGCTCAAAGAGCTTGACCGAAAGGGACGCCCCGGTGGGCTAAGTGCAACTGCATCTCGGACAAGGACAATGGCCTCAAAATTGAGATCTTCCATTGCTCCAAGCTGGTGGTACCGAGTACAGAGACGAGCTGCGAGGTTGTTCAACGACATTGACCGATCTGGGTGCCCTGGTGAGCGAAGCACCAGTGCATCTCGGTTGAGGACAGTGGCCTCATCAAGATCCTCCGTTGCTCCTAGCTGGTTGTATCGAGTGGAAAGACAAAATGCGAGGTTGTTCAAAGACACTGAACGATCCGGGTGCCCAGGTGGGCGGTGTTCCAGCACCTCCCGGTGGAGGGCAATAGCTTCCTGGAGATCCGTCATCACTCCAAGCTGACTGTAACGATCACCAAGATGGATGGCAAGCCAAGTCAAGGAGATAGATCGCTCGGGGTGGCCGGGTGGGCAAAGTTCCAGTGCTTCCCAATCGAGGACGAGCGCCTCATCGACGTAATTGGTCCCGCATCCTTCCTTGAACTTGCCGACAAGGGATTGAGCCCGTGAATGCAACTGGTCAACTGGGAAGCACATCATTTTATCGCTCTCCGCGCCAACAGAAAGAGACGAATACTTGCCTTTCGAATCCATGCGGAGTTAATTCGATAGTATGGTGGTTTGGGAAAACACTACTTGGATATTGTGCGGACCAAAAAGGCAACCATACGCAGGTCACTTGTTTTCACTAATTTCGTTCGAGATTACCGGACCAGCCCGTACTCATGAGGCAAGCCGTCGATATACGGTCTGGTCACCAGACCACTAATGAACACATGGCGGCTCGACCATGATTCAGACACGACGATTTGCGTCCAACTGGAGGGTTCGAATTTTGAACCTTTACTTGATGGGCAATATGTCATTGATTAGCCCAGTTCAAGGGCCAGTGCAAACGGTGCTTCCCTAGAACGACCTTGTAAGTGGGCGAACATGATCATTGTGACATGGAGAACGAGGTTACCTCAGAAGTGAAACTGGTCCAGCACCGTACTCGTATCTGCGTAATGCATGATGCATGCTCGTTGCGACGGGCACAACGATGGAGACGGCTTCGAATTCCTGCTGCGTCTCGAAGTTAGAGTAATGTGCCGCGCTACTCCGAATGCAAGCGCAACACCCAGTTTGTCAAGTTTCGATCATGCAATGTACGATCCAGATCATCCAAGGCGAATGACTGGCGATCAAGGAACCCCTTGGCATGGAACAACTCGGACATGTTACTCCCACGTACGTCCCCGCGTTGTCGCTGAATGTCGAGGAGCGGTTGTCGGGACCTGCCTCTACGGATGGATATCGATAATACAGTATCGACTCTGGGGTCCTTTCGCCGTCCCCCTTTTCCCGAATACCCAATATTCGTGATCCTCTCTGCACCATGGTGATCGAACTAGGCTTGGTCTATGTCCCAGAGCGGGCATGCCGCAGCGATCGTGTCCCGCCAGAGTAAGTGACAGGGGCATGACATGATCATAACATAGGGACGTACCCTCGGCCCAGGACCGGTCGGTCCCGCATCCCATATCGCGTTTTTTTTTTCGTGTTCCGGACACCTTACAGTCCACACACACACAAGGATGGGGGAGAGGTTCCAGCTTCTTTGAATCCAGTCCAATCCGAAGCAATTGTAGTAGGATTTGTGATGACAGTAGGCACCACCATGCGCGCTAGCAGGTCGATGCGAAGGGGGAGAGAACTCGCGATAATATTCTCGAATGGCTCCCGCACTCCTCCCCGGGGCCTCCCTCGAAGTAGGTTTAAAGGTCCCGAGCGTGACGTAGACGTGGATGGGCTTGTTCGAAGCACGGTCACAGGTTTGAACTTCTGAAGCATGGTCACAAAGGCACATAGCTACCCTGTCGTCACGCGTGGGCGTGGAAGATGAACGTGCGTCCGGATTACAATGCACTGTACGGTATACCCTGGACCGATGTCGAGAGAGGCGTTCAACGTTGAGGGGCCGTCAGATGATCGTGCATGAAAGAAAAGGATAAAACCCTTATTTTAAATGATGAAACAGGTGTTTTGCGTTCTAGTAGAAGTTCTAGTGCTTGTTTTTCTTTTACCTTTGTTCTCTGCACGCACGAGTATGAACCGATGTCTCCTCGTGTAGTCCAGGCGATAATTACGATGTATGACGTGCATGTCGGCCTTCAAGACCTCGAAATTCCATATGCATGTTCGCACCCACGACTGCGTGACATCTGAAGAAGAAAGGATACCTTTCCCTGTCATCAAGAACATTTGTTTTTAAGGACATGTATAACGCAGTGGACATTGGATAGAGATACAATCAAACCAAAATGCAAGTGAATCAACCCTAAAAAAGATGAGAATGTGAGCAGAGTCAATGTTATGTTTTGAGGAAAGCAATGATCTTGTCCTTGGCACGGCAACATTCTTCTAAGCTAGACATCGCATGTATCCGACGAAAAAGTCAGCACTCCATTAAAAAATCCAAACGTCACCCAGCCACAGTGGAGCCTACAGCGGGACACACGGAACAATTGATGGCGCAACGATAACAACAAACACGCACTGACGAAATTTCTCCCTCAAATCATTGCGTTCAGCAATGCCGCGATGCGGTTTTCTCAGTCTGTCCCCATACGCGAGCGGGTTCTTTTGGCGTTCGAGGCGCTCAATATACTTGACAGCGTCAAGTTGGTCCAAATCGTCGGCGTACGTGCGGAGCGTGTCAATCATGTCACAAATCCCGGCGATGTTGGCGATGATCCATTCGCCGGTCGTTGATATGCAGGACGGGCTTGAGCGTCGAGCGAGGATCGAGGGGAATACGACGCGCGTTAGAGAGCGTCTGTGTGAAATTTGGACTTGAACGACGACGACGTGTCGGCAAACGGGTTTTCCTGGCAAACACAAGGGTCAGGGATCAGGAATCAGGGGTGCTTGCGGGTTTGAATTCGTGCCAGTGCGACACCGGGTGACGAACCTCAGTTTCGATGAGCTGGTCCCATTGGGGATTGGCCCATTCTTTGTTCTTGTGCCGTGTCGCCGTGACGGGTTCGGGTTCGGGTCTGAACCGTCGCTGCCGCTCGCGGCCAAGGCAAATACCTCGGGTATAGAGCGGACCGGGGCGGCATCAGCAACGCAGACGCAAATGATGGTCAAATAGGTCCTGTTGTCCGTCCACAACGGAAGATAGGCATTTCTCGGGTGTGGTGCACAGCTACCTGAGGACTAGTTGTCTGGGGTGGACGCTTTGCTGTTGGTTTAGTGAGGATTTGATGGACCAGCTGAGGAAACGAAAAACGTACCACATATAGGATCGTCTACGTATACCTAAACTGGGGATATGACCGGCTTGAACAGACGCCGATGGGATGGCGACGATATAGTACTGACACCAAAAACTGCATCGCTCGCTGTGTGGTCTGCTGGTTAGATTCAAGGCCAGCTGTGCCATCCCATCTTTACATAAGCAATGAAACGCATAGGCAAAGGGCCAAGCTACATACCAAGTATACTGTATCATGTTTTCGAAGACACTGAATGAAGTCCTTCAAGCTGCTCGAAAATCACCGCTATCCACAGTGGCTGGCGTCCTTGCAGTCGCCCTTTCGACCCTCTACCTCTTTCAACCCCGCCGATCCCGACGGACGTCCAAAATTTCCCCAAAACGTGAGCGCGTGCTAATCCTCGGCGCAACGAGTGGTGTGGGGCGAACGTTGGCCTACAAATACGCTTCTCGTGGTGCTTTCGTGTGCGTAGTAGGTAGGCGACAACCCAAACTAGACGAAGTGGTGCAGGAATGCAAGGAGCTCTCCGAACGAGGGGGGTTCAAAGACCGCGTGCTGGGTATCAGAGGTGATTGTGGGGATGTGCAAGACATGATTCAGTTGCGCGAATCATTGCATAAAGGTCAGTAGTAGTTTGAGATATCGTAATGTGTGGTACTCATGCGTGTCTATATAGCATGGCACGGACTTGACACTCTCATCCTCACGGCGGGTGTTTCCGCTCTCCAGCCACTCATGTCCGTTGCAGGTGTAGACATGTCTGCGCCAGACATCGTCGGATCTCAAGCTAGTCCTGAGGGTGTCCAACATGCCGTGAATGCAGCCACAGCTGCAGTAAATGGCAACTTTATCGGTCCCTACATCGCGGCCATCACATTTGTAAGACATTGTGCCGAGAAATACTTTGACACAAGTAACGCAACATTTGAGCAGATTCCTCAACTCTCGTATACTTCATCGTCGCCGTCAGTACTTTTGCTGTCGAGCGTAGCAGCAGTGATTCCCGCGCCGACACGCTCGCTCTATGCCGCCACGAAATCCGCATCACTGTTACTCTACCAAGCGTTATCCATCGAACATCCTTCAATCACCTTTACGTTCTTCCTCCCAGGAACCATCGAAGGCGCTTTCCGCGCTTCTGCAGTTGACAATCCTCCTGGTACCTCCGGTCCCACGATTCACGAATCTGACCCAAACAAACACGGTTTGAAACGCGAGTTCGTGGCGGACCGATGCATTCGCGCAATTGACATGTGTGAAAAGGCAGTGTTCACGCCGTTATATTTCAAAGTAGGACATCTTTTGTACTGGACGTGGCCGACGTTTGTCGAGTGGAGGGCAAGAATCAAATACAACTTCAAGTGAGGTCTCCAGTTCACTACTCTTTGGGCCTCGATGGATCCTGATGGGAGAGGCTGATTTTTTGTGTACTTGAGGGCAACTAGTTTTGTAATTCCAGCCTTTGTATACACAACGATTGATGAATGGCTCTCTTACTATGACTGAGTCGAGGAAAATACTCGATAGTACAGTCGACTCCCTTGTAGAACATACCCAGTTAGTCAACCCAACGGTAGCATTTTCCGTTTCCCGACTTGGTTTGCAGGGATTTCGTACCTAAAGTCCATAACTCTCCAATAACACATAGCCAGTGTAAGCGCACTGGCTTACCTGATTCTGGATAATCAGTATACGTACCATCTGAGATGCTGAGTGGTAATCACTCAGTATCATTGCCTTTTGGTATCCTTACAGATACTGAGTGATACGTTTACATACCGCTGGCTGGAAGGGGGTATGCCATCATGAAGATAATCGATGACCAAATAACATCACATCACTCATTACATAAGCTCAGGTTACCGCTTCAACCCTCTCGGGCCGCCCTCCCGTAACCTGCACGGACTTGTTCTGTTGCCCACTCCCACCGGGAGCTAAAAAGGCTCGGAATAATACGGCCGTTTGCATATTAAAGGGCAACCAGAACTTGTGTCAGATAGACCGGCGTCTAACTCCGACGCTGTAAATTGGGAGAGACCAGGAACTTCAGCCCATTCCAACCGGGAGTTGAGAAAGCTCGGAATAACACGGTCGTTTGCATATCAAAGTATTAAAGGGTAACTATAAATCGTGTCCGATAGACCAGCGTCTGACTCCGACGCTGTAAATCGGGAGAGACCAGGAACTTCAATGGCGACCCCATCGTTCGTTGTATTCGGATACGGATCTCTCATTTTCAAGGTGCGTCATCGGCCGACCGTCGTAACTTGCAGCTGAACCATCGAGCGGTTGGTCAACAGCCTCCCCCACACGTTATATCCCAAGGTGCGCCTTGCCACTTGTCTGGCACCAAATATGCTCCGCTCACCCATCCCAAAACACCACATTAGTTCCTGGTTTCATAAAAGGCTACGTCCGACGGTTCGCACAGATGTCGCATGATCATCGGGGGACGCCAGAAGTGAGTAGTAGTATACCTCGTCACTTTCATTTTCACATCCTTCACTTGCTTGCGAAACATTGGGATTCGAACTAACGTCGACATTCTGCGATTTCCGTTCACGTCTTGCACCATGCAAGAACCCTGGACGTGTGGTGACACTCGTTCATAAAGAAGATTGGGACAAATTTTCCGCGTCCGTGCGTGTTGTATCCACTTTTCATCCCTCCCACCATTCCCAGCGTCGAACAGGACGCATTTCCGCACGAAGATATCGTATGGGGCGAGTACTCCTGCCTTTTTTTGACAAGAAATGTGTTTATCAATCGGCTTACAATGGTGGATGAACAGGCATAGCGTATACCATAGACCCGACATACGTCGCCGAAGTGCGTGATTACTTGGGTGAGTCTCTATCATGGTCTTCGGGCCGCGAGCCGCGAGATAGTGCAGCAATGAATGACACGTCGGCGTTGCAGACTACCGGGAAAAGGTGCGTGGGCTGAACCTTCCTCGCTCGTTCGCCCGCGTCCCATCTCATGCGAGTTTTTTTTTTTGCTTTAATAATAATGGCAGGATGGATACACGATGGAAACACTGGATATCTATACCACAGACGATGGCGTGGAGAAAGTCATCATACACGACGTACGTCCGCTCCCCCCGATCTCACATCCGCCGTTTGTCTGTGTCACGATACTCCAATGACCGACCGACCTCACGGCAGGCACATGTATGTACCTTTACTTCCCATTAGTGTCGGCGTGTGATGACTTAAACATGGCATCTTTTCCTACCCTGCAGTGCTACGTAGGCCGACCTGACAACCCTTCCTTCAGTATGTTTCACGCATCCCCTTCCAGAGTCACGCCTTCATAACTATCACTCATTAGTCGGCTCTGAACCCCTCGATGCCCTCGCAGCGCACATCTGGATCTCCGTTGGCCCCTCAGGCAGGAACAAGGTACACCTTGTCTCCTTTCTCTCCCTTCCTCGTTCTCAATCATAATCTCGCGACCCAAATGTACGGTCTCATGGCATGCAGGACTACCTCTATCAGCTCGCAGAGAGCATACGCGCGCTCGCACCAGCATCCTACGATTCCCACCTGTTTGCGCTCGAGGTGGGTCTTCGCTTTTCGTTTGGTTGCGGATGTGCGTTCCGTAGAGACTCTTGCTGACCAACGATACTGCTCTTTACCGATGCATCCTAGGCTCAAATCAGACAGCTTGACGTAGGGCAAAAGGGAGGACACAAACGGAATGACGAGACTAGGAGAGCATGAACAAGGCGATGGAGGATTGGGTGTGTATCTATATGAACATCTTCGAGACCAAAGCCGAACACGACTCACGCGGCAGATGGGCCAGGGAGGCTAGTAAGCGTCGATACGATGCCCGGCGAGACGTACCGATTTCCCAGCTACATCACGGAAGAATAGGAATGAGGATGCTTGACGGAAATGAGAAAGGGTGAACTATGCTCGTTGTTTACGAGGAACTGTGACAAGGGATAAGAAACGATGGAAGTGAGAGATGGGTGTAAGAAACGGAGACGAGATATGTAAACTATTAGGATTCGAGACTCGTTTGGGTTGCCAAGGGATGAGCGAGCAAGTATTCCGAGTCTGCGTTCGTTGACTCACTTAGTTCGTCATGGGTTCTGAATACCTTCTGAATACCGGTCACGTCACCATTGATTTTCTTCGAGGAACCTTGCTGAGGAAAGGGCCGGCCGGCAAGGAGTACAACACGACAAGAAACGGACCGCGAATGATTCGTTATTTGTCGGGCGGTGAGTGGATCAGCGTTCACGACTAGGCTGATCGGCCGAAGCTCCGACACCTTATTCATCATTTGTAGTGTCTCCTAAGGATAACTCAACGAGAGATATTCTGTCGGGGCACTACGTTCCCGCATGGCATGGCTCAACGTGAATAATTGGAGTTATTCGGAAACACCAATATAACACAAACTAGAGACCACTCAGTCGACTGAACGCCCCAGAAGAGAAAGAAGGTCCGAACCGAAGGAAGCGCAAGGCATCCAGGAACTAGATGGAATTTGTGTGAATATACGAGATACAGTTCGGCTATGCAATACCGCCATCAAGGTTCCGAATAAGAAACAGAAATCAAGGAGCAACAGGTCACGCGGCCTGTAACAAATTCCTGTGTGAAAGCTGAGATTGGCAGATGTAAAAGTAGCCAGAATGGGTGGTAGCATATGGTGCACAATCTTGTGCGATGCGAAGAAAAAAAACATAACTGGAAGATACTTGAGAACGTGAAAGCACGGAAACCGTCATTGCACGGAAAGTGCAGGGTTTGTATTGTTACATGGCGTGGCGAGATTCGTGAGAGTTGGAGAGGTGTATGATGGCGCCAACTTTCGAAAGACCTACCAGAAGGCGTATCAATGAGGGGAAATACGAAAGAAGAACAGGCTGACCTGAACGTAGGAATCCATAGGTTGGACGCCATTCAAGGCCCACTTTCCGTCGATGATGATGAATGGTACGCCTCTGACACCATTTGCTCTAGCAGCCTCAGTCATCTTTTCTACACAATCTAGAGTTTCTGTGGACTCGAGAAACTTTATTGCCTTGAAAGTATGTATCTGAGAGAAGGGAGCCATGTAAAATTAAAAACATACCCTGTCTCTATTCATAAGACCAATCTTGACGGCAACATCGGCGAGGAAGTTGTTGTCACTGATATTCTCACCCTGGGTAAAGTATGCATGGAAGATGAGAGAATTTAGTTGCTGCTGCATTGCTTGACCGCCGACCTGATAGGCTTTCACGGAGAGCCTATGGGCTTGGGTTGAATGACAGGGGACACCATCTTCCACTCTAGGTGTCAAGGATTATTCGTGGGAGCCAGAAATTGGTAGCAAAGTGGAGACATACATTTTCGAGCCAGCCCTTTGTGCCATGTCTGATACGACTTTCCATTTCGCCTCTGCCCGTTTCTTACCCGTGAGAGTGAACGGACGGAATTCGACGTCGAAACGAATGGGAAGATCACAGCAGGCTTCGATGGCATCATGAAGGTACTTGTTGGCTATGTAGCAGAAGCTGCAAATCTGAGAGAAAATGAGAAGACTGGGACGTCAGAAAGGCGGAGAGGATCCAAACATAGTCGGATATGACGATGATTTTGATGAGGCGACGAGACTGATTTGCATCAGGTCCAGACATTGTTTGTTGGGTGGGAGAGGAAGGAGAGAGGAAAGCGGGCTCGGAGCGGAGAGGGAGTGCGGGGGGAGTGCATGGATGGGACCTGCTCTTCAATAATATAGCCTGGGGAATCCTCTCCCTGGACTGCGTGTCTGGTGCTATCGGAGCCTGGTATTCACGGATAGATTCATATTCGTCCATGTTTGCACTTATCGTGTCGTGATCATTCGCGTCTGCATCACTATTTCTGGATAGTAACCACTCTCGCAGCAATGTCTAGTCACAGAAAAGCTAACCTTTTTTCTTGCAAAAATACAATACCTGACAATCATGAGTATCTGTAATGGCATGGTAACAAAATACATACCTTCCTGTGAGATTATATGAAAATTATTGGATATGGTCGCCTTCACTCGGGAAGCGTTTGCTTGTATAAAGTCCTCAGGTTTCAATTGTCCCTGGAATACAATGTAAATGACCCGATATTCGAATACTGTGTGATAGACAATACCTTTTCGAGGATTGTAATCCAGTCATCTTCATGGGTAACTGCTACATTGGCTGAAGCTTCCTAAAACGAGTGAGGGTAAGAACATTTTACGCTATTATAGCGCGAGACTGACTTTTTCGAATAGATGCTGGTTTATAATATCAGAGGGATGGAAAATCTAGCAATGCCTTCAGAACGCGCATGATCGACAATCTGTAAACACTGCAAGTGCACAGACCTGTGATGATTCTGGCATGTGCTGGATCACTACATGCTTCCCCGCATCATCCGGAGCTCCACCACTCGGAGAGTCATCACTAGCTCGGTCGGTGGCCGCCTCACCTTGCATGTCCATTCCAGAATGGCTACTTCTCGATAGTCCCCTGGAAACACTTGATATCCAGGAGTCAGATTTGATAACACTGAGGAACTTCTCATGCTTTGAACAAGTATTCGGGGCATCTGCCTTGACCTCGATCCGCTTTTTGCCCAGGAAATCCGTCCGTAATGCAATTTTAAACCCACGGATAAACACGGACTGATTGGGGATTCCATAGTTCTCAATAGGCCCGACACGCCAATCCAGGGAACGTGTAGTCTCCCAAGTATATGTACCTGCAATGTTACCTCCCCCAACCTGTGCCATCTTGAACTGCGCAGAGAATTCTCCGTTACCTGCGGCATTTTCGAATGCTGCCAGGGACCAGGAACGTGCCTTGTAAAAGCCTGTTATCAGGTAGAGCGAGTCATGACTAATCATCCGGCCAAGGTGTTCCTCTGCAAAACGATACCAGTCAACTCCATGCCTCGTCGCCTCGTCAAAAAAAAGACGGCGATTTCGGAGGTCGTATCGTGCCGCGCCTTCTGGGAGGATGAGGAGCGCACCTCCGCTAGATGATAAGTCAAACTCGTAGCCCAGCCCACTCAATCGAGCGCTGACAAATAAGCGGTCTCCTCAGGTGGCTTCTTTTTCAGTGGTAGTTGGCTCACCCTGGAGTATCACTCGGCGGCTCGACCGTCCTAATCTTCGTCACAGAAGAGGTCGAGATGATACGACCGGGATTCTCGACATTAGGAATGATCCTAATATCTTCATCACGCAACTGGACATGTTTGAAATCGTCTGGGACACCAGTAGCTCGATGGAAAGGGTGTTCGCGGGGTAGACATATGTTGAAAAAGACCTCGAAACCACCATCTTCTGGCACAACGACACCAACATCCCCGATTCTGAGACCATCCGGTCGATATAGCAAGAGCTGGTGACTTGGCTCAGGGATCCACAGAGGGTAACCGCGCGAAGACAACAAGTGTCTCGCATACACGTCCTGTGGGGATCTAGACATGGTGCATTAGTCGTTTGCTCTACAGCGAGCATTGATTCAACTTTGGATAGGCTGTGGTGTTCTAAGCGTAACATTATGTAAGCAGCATACCCCTAAACGTAAACTTCCAAGTCACCTACTACCCATGGTTGCCAAGGGGGTTAACTACAGACCAGCCATAACAGAGGACACGGGAATCAGCGCTCCCAGGCCAGATATGGCTACGTCTGACCTTGGTGATATCCGTATTACCAGATCTGACTTTTTCTAATACTATACTCGATGTATCGTCGACGATTGTCGTTTAGTATTCCGGGCCTGTTATCAACGACGATGGTCTCAAACTCACTGAACGTTCAGGACTGATTCCCGTGTGCCTCATGTCATGTGATAAGAATTTCTGGTCAACTGTCAATTGTAAGTATAAGAGCATACACGTGTTCTCGCGACGTGGGTACTCTAGTCTACGAGACATTCCGAAACTTAATAGCCTGACTAGTATGCAGCCAAATCGATCCCCTGGGCCTGGATGTTGGCTAGATATATATTTTCCTCAGCTAAAATAAGGAGGCCAGACTTTGTGAACATCATCTCTGCCGAGATGGTGTTTAAAAAGAACTTTCCGATAAGGGTGCCCTCGGAGTTCCATACGTGTGTTCCATCTCCACACCCTGAATACACGTTTCCGTTCGTGTCAAGTTGTATGCCGTCCGGGATGCCGGAATCGCTGTAAGCAAAGACACGGCGGTTTTCGAACGACTGGGTCACTGGATCAACATCATACTGGTAGCTGTTTGCAGCAGAGTGAAAATAGCTGAGAACATGGAGTTCAGAGGAACCTACATTGTAGCAGGATACGTTTGATTATTTCCCATAAAACCGCCAGCTAGACCCGTGTCGGTCCTGAATATTTATTTTGTAAATCCTCGTAGAGGATTCAGTGGAGATATTAGTATCCTACTTACACGAATGCAGTTCTGCCGTCAGGGGTAAAGGCGATGCCATTTAGGTTCACGAATTGGTCGGCGACAACTCGGACTTGACCAGTCGATGGATCGAAGCGGTAGGCCTGGGAAGGTAACATTGGTTCCGGACGGAATCCATTAAGCCAGCCGTATCTGTATAAGTCTGTCAGTTTTTCCTGTTCCCAGGTCAACGGAGAACTCACGAGGGGTCTGTGAAAAACATGATATCAGTGCCAGGCAGCAGCTTGATATCGTTTAGCGAGTTGAACTGCCTGCCGTAGAAGTTGTCCAGTAGAACAGTGGTATTGAATGGTGGGCTCGGGTTCACGAGTACAACTGAAGGAGGCAGAAGGGGACGTCCTGACGTGACAAAGAGAAGATTTCCCTTGTAAGGGCCCGTGCCTCCGTTGACCATCTGTACAGCGTCAGAAAGGTTTAACTGAGTATCTGTAAGCGATTTCTTCCTGGTGTTATCTATTGTAAATCCTGCTCACGGTCTGGATTTGTATGTTGACTCCACCCGTAGTAGCAGCAAGGGCGTTATCGACTTCCGTCATGTTAAGCATTGAGACGACGCTGTTATTGTACCAGCCATTATATCCAAGAGGACCGCCATCATTGCTGGAGAAAAAAACGACGTTGAGGTTAGGCACGTAGATTGGCGCTTCGTGGGCGAAAGCGTAGCCTGGGTTCGAGGCGACAAGTCGAATAGTTGCACCTGGACCTGTTATATCGAGGAAGGAGGTATCAAAGACTTGGATGACGGGTGGGGTCGTGTTCGTGGGATTGAAACCCACGAAAGAGTTGTTTGTACGCCATTGGGCATAGTTTGCACCCATGACATTGTATTCAAGGGGGTTAATGAACTGAGCTGGTTAGCACTCTCTGCTCACGAGCCACGCTAGAGAACATACCACAGCCCCAGGGGGTAAGGTGAGATCCATGGAGTTAGCAGCCTTCGTGGTCGCCGTTACCACAATAGCAATTGTCAAAACAGCAAAGGCTGATACGACCATTGTTAGGTAAAAGGCGGATTCAGAGAAACGAGTTTTCTTTTCCGCTGAAATCTTGTCGTCCCCGCTCACACTGTGGCCCAGTTCGGACCCACCCTCTTGAGACATCTCTGCTTTTAGCTTGTGTCGTCGCCAGTTTTTGGTCGCCGGGATCGGACAGCCGCTTAGAACCACCCATGCCAGCTTTAAGTCGCCTGACCATCACGGGGCGAGACGGGTCTTTGAGAAGCGGTGCGGCTACAAAAATTTTTCAACAAACGTGATCAATCGGAGTAATACCTTTGTCGTAACAGGCTGATGTCTCTGCAGTACATTAGCGTATGGATCACCCCACTCACTCGCTGGGTCCACAAACCTTCTGAAACTTACGTACATATCTCCTAGCTAGTAGAGGCCATAGGGAAGTTCGTGGTTGAAAGAGTCAAAATGCAATGGTGCCATGGAAATCCATTTCCAACACGCTAAAACGAAACAATGGAATATTTAGAAATTAGAATGCGCGACAAGGCCTCCGTTCCTCCCAGGGTGGCGGGTGTAGATTTGCCTTTTTCGTGTACTGTTCATTCCGAGACCACTGTACCAGTGGATACATCAAATTGCTTAGTTTGCCCTCAAGCAAGGCGAAGCATTATCTAGCCAAGTGAAAGTAGTGTTGCACTACGAGTCAACCTTGACCAGAATGTCAGCGAGGAGGTAGCCGCATCGCGACGGTCGTAGGGTCCGCCTCGGGGATTGTTCTGTGGGGTCGAACCTGGCCACCTCCAACCAGTCTCCATGCTCAAGAGAACCCATCAATCAGCGCTAATCAGCGACCAGTTGCGATATCCCGGACAGGAGCGGTGGATGATCTGGGTGTGAGCAAGCGCCGAAACTTACACGAAGTGATGGGGCACTTGCACGCCCACTTAGAGTGGTCCATATCAACTTCAAGGAAGGGAAACGTGTGTACAATACGAACCAGGCACACGGACTACAGCTTGTTCGTTGATTCCGTCCACTGTTCCGCTATAGTGACCACATCGTCGACAATGACTGGTGCGTACTAACAAGATGGAGCTGCATTGATGCTGACCGTTGGACAAGAATGTTCCCCGCTCATCGAAATCGATAGTGGTGACCTATTATGTGCAGTGACATTTACAGCAAATGGCGAGTATCTTGTGGGCGGCGACAAAAAGAAAGTTCGAGTGTGGCAAGTGAACGATGGAAAACAAATGGCAGCAATGGCAGCGAAGGGAATCAACTGTTTGGCTGTCTCGAAGGATGGTAGATGGATCGCAGCGGGGACAGCCTGGGGCGACGTGATTGTGTGGGATGCAAAGTCATACGAAAAAGCCTTCACGCTCAAGAATGGCGGTGTTATCAACGGTGTCGATTTCTCTCCTGACTCAACTCGACTCGTTGTTGCATCCGAATCAGTCCTCACAGCCACTGCCGTCTGGGACATCACAACTCGCGAACGAGTCGTCGGTCTAGGGCTCGAAAGTTCCGGGGTAAGAACCGCGAAATACTCCCCGCAAGGTGATCAAATCGCGAAAGCCACTGATGAATCCATCCGAATCAACGACAGCAATGACGGCCGCTTGCTCGTGGACATCAACGTAAAAGCAACCCCGCGGTACAACTCTGGTCTTGTCTGGTCAAATGATCAGCTCTTCGTCATATCCGAAAGTAAAATCAAGCAAATCGAAGCGTCCACTGGGTCAGCGGTCTCGGAATGGCCAATTCCCGATAGCAACGACTTCTCGTGCATTGCCCTGCCGCGGCATGGGGAATTTATAGCATGCTCTACAAACCATACCGTCACATTGTGGGACATGACGACACACACTCAACTCGGTCTCATCCAACACACTGAAGAAATACGTTCAATCGCCCTCTCTCCAAACGACCCGTTGCTAGCAATTGTTGGAAAGGATGGGAAAATCACCATCAAAAGTCTATCCCACATCACTGTAAGCATCGTGTATTATTGGATCACAGCGTATGTAAACAACTCAAATGCCAACTCACTCTACTTTGATCATATTTCCACATAGGATTCAATCCCATTGTCTCGTCTACACCCCACATTCCAGGAACCAGAAATTCATATCGACGACGCTGTACTCCATTCGTGGACTCACGATCAGTTCGCGAATGCGGAAACATTGTTGACGCAGGAAATCGCTGATTCTCGATATGCAAATCATCATATACTCGCTAGTCGGGCTCTCGTGCGAGCTCGTTTACAACACTGGGACGCAGCGATCGACGATGCCAAACAGGTTTTTGCTACTCTGCTCTCCCACACGCTTACACTGATGCCAATGTACATAAAGTCCGTCAACATTCAGCCCTCCATCATTGGCTACATTGCAATGGGTGTAGCACTTGTCGGCAAGGGGAAAAGACATGAAGGATATCGGGCGTGCGACATTGCATTCGAGCACTTCCATTCAACTCATGTTAGCTTTCTACTTCTCATCAAGGTGTGTATCTCACGCACTTGAGCTTGGTTTCCCCTCAGTTGTTCTTGTTAGGCTATCATTGTGTATATGGCCGGA
Source organism: Boletus bicolor (assembly GCA_003316205.1). NCBI lineage: Eukaryota > Fungi > Basidiomycota > Agaricomycetes > Boletales > Boletaceae > Boletus > Boletus bicolor. Next base: position 17,935 of record QFEM01001107.1, read on the forward strand.
GAGCACGACGATGCGATATCGCGCTTAGACGATCTCATCACTACTGTCCCCTTCAACTCATCATGTTATGCGGTCCAGGCACGTGCATCATGCGTCACCACCCGGAAGTGTCACCACTGATATTTCCAGCAGGCATATATGTACCTTCTCCTTGGAAACTTGCGCATGGAGAGCGACTATCAGGGTGCGATACAGTTGTTTGAGCGTGCACGAGCCCAAACGCGACACCATGGATGTCGATCACATCTGGTGATCTCGTTGGTAAGCTTCGTTTCGAGAATGTTGTGACGTATCGAAAGTGGTCACCGTCTTTGACAGATATCCGGATGGAAGTTTGATGATCTCGCCATTACGACTCGACAGCGTCTTTGTGAGGCCCTGTATGCAGCAGGTTTCATGAGGGATGCAAGCGAAAATCTTCTCGACATGGTAAATACCTTTGACGAAGAGGTGTATGCAAGTAAATCCATCACCAACTGGGTTTCTGGTGGGTCTATTCCACTGGTTTGTTGCTATGCATTCCACTGATTCCCGCAGATTTCACCCAACGATGTCTTGTTACTCCCGACTCGGAAAGCGACGACGACGTAGCCTCCAAGGCAGCCCGAAATCATAAAGCGCCGATTTCTCATGCGACCCTCGATTCAACAACCCCAGTGCCCCTCTTAAGACATTGGGCAAAAGCAACGTTGGCGAGTTGCTCGTGGAAAGATGCCTTGGTTACCCCACTCAGTGTGAGTGCCACCTTTTATTTAGTATCCCTCGTAGACTTGACACTCTGCTCGTCTGGAGTTCACATTTTCGAGATTCACAATTTATCGGGTCATTTGTGAATGTCTCGAAACGATCGACGTAAAGGACGCGATTGAGTGTCTGCAACTAATGGCGAGCGAATTGGTAGGGGAAACAGACACACATGATGAGCAGGCGAAATGGGTCCTCGGTGAGGAGTCGTGTATGTCATGTGGGTGGCATTTATTTGATCATTCTCTTTTAGACATCAAGCAACGCTGTGCTGAAAAGCTAGTGCACTCCGGAGATGCAGCAGCGGATGCCCGACGACACGACGATGCCATTACTCATTATTCAGCAGCACTGTCCCTTAATCCCGCCGTCCCACAAGACATCTTCATCAAGCGAAGCAAAGTAAATGTGGCAAGGGAGTTGTGGAAGGATGCTTTAGATGACACGAATCAGGTACGTTATTTCTCTCTCGTGCAGGTCTGATCTTGTCGACACAAAAACCATTAGGTGATGGCACTCGATCCGTTGTCTGCATGGGGCCACGAGAGCGTGTTGATGGAGTGGGCAAAAGTGAATCTGACGGATATGTCCTGGAAGAACGCCTTGGCAACTGCCGGCAGGGTAAGTGTATCCATCCATTGACCTATGTCCTGAAATCAACATTTTGATTTCTAGTTCAAGGTCCCGAGATTTGCGATATATCGGGCCTTATGTGAACGTCTGGAAACGGTCGGCCATGTAATAGACGTGACCGAGTGTTTCCACAAAATGGCAAGTGAATCAGTGCAAGAGATACAAGGCAAGGAGGCGGAATGGGTTATCGGTGCGTGATCATGCCTACAAAGTAGGTGATATCTGTGTGACCGTTCTATGTCAGACTTCAAATCTCGTTGCTGCGGGAAGCTAGAGGACCTCGGAGATGTCGCAATGAACGCTGGGCAACATGATGAAGCCATCTCCCTATATTCGGCTGCACTGTCCCTGAATCCTACTACCCCACAAGCCCTATTTGTGAAGCGAAGCAGGGCACGTGCGGCGAGCGGCATGTGGGAGGATGCGTTAAACGATGCAAATGAGGCATGACATTTTAGTTATACTCAAGTGGGTCCTTGTTGATGGAGATTGTCAGGTCATCACTCTTGATCCATCATCGCCATTTGGCTACAAGAGGAAGTATGTGGCATTACGTGGGGCAGGACGTCATAAAGATACATTAGATGCGTTCAAGACAATGCTCTTGAAGATGTCACAATCCCCTGATCCGGAAATTCGTGGTGAGCGTGACGACTTCATACTATGGTTCATCTACTGATCTTGTCTCGTAGAGCGTCGTCGCCAGTACGCCAAGACGAAAGAAATTGTTCGCAGGGCCATTCAGGATGCTATTCGTGAATCACCGCGGGTGCTCATCAACACCACTTCTGGTCGTCTCTGCAACAAATCTGAGCAGGCTGCTGCATTTGAATTGTTGCCAGTCTTCACAGAGCTGATCTCGTCTATGACCACACACGCCGATTACGCCCGTATCGGTCAGGAAGTTGCGCAGTACTACCGTTACGCCACATTCTCGCACAAATGGGAACCAAATGAGCCTCTGTTCGAAAAAGTCATACATATCGTGGTGTACGAGCTCGATGAGTCTCCTACTCACGACAAGCTGCAAATGTTCTGCAAGATTGTACGGGATGCCGGATTCCATTGGGCATGGAGTGATGCATGTTGTATCAACAAAGCGGATCACTTTGTGCTCCAAGAAGCCCTGGTTGCCATGTTCAAGTGGTATCAGGGTTCTGCCGTGACAATCGTTTTTCTCCGTGGCGTTCGTTCTCCCTCACAGCGCGGTGGTCTGGTGGGAAGCATTTGGAACACTCGTGCCTGGACATTCCAGGAGTATCACGCCTCCAAGGTGGTCCAATTCTACACCGAGGACTGGACCCCATACCTGAACCTCGACATTCCCAACCACAAGGAGTCGCCGCAGATCATCTTGGAGATGGAGGGAGCAACCGGTGTCTCGGCACGAGCTTTGATGACACTCCAACCAGGCCTAGACGACATACGGGAAAAGCTGTGCCTAGCTTCGCGACGAGAAACAACCTTCGTCGAGGATGCAGCATACTCGTTACTCGGGATATTTTCCACTTCCTTGCCAATTGTATATGGTGAAGGGGACAAGGCACTTGGGCGACTCTTGGCACAGCTACTCGCAAGCTCGGGAGACACAAGCATCCTTGCGTGGGCGGGGAGATCTGGCAGTTTCAACAGCTGCCTCCCTGCTAATATCATTGTGTTTAGCCAGTTGCCGACGACACATATTCCACCAGCCATCGAAGATGCCGAAATGGACATGATCATTGTCAGATTGCAGGCCTCTCGACTCAATTTCACCCTGACTATGGAGTTGTATGACAGACTTAATGAACTCCCCACACCATTATTTGCAGGACAACGTATGAAGCTTCCATGTATTTCTTTCAAACTCGGGCCAGCCCGGCCGGTACCGGCTTCTCCGAGCAGGTCGGAACATATTTTTCGCGCACAAACAGCTGCACTTGGGATAGTGGAGATTAGGACCAAAGAGGATCTCTCCCAATTGGATTCTCTCTACCTCATCCACCCTTGGATTGACTTTCTCCTTGACCGGCAGCCGCTCGGAAGTGTAGCAGAGACAGCACCCAAGCAGAGTGCAGATGACCAGTCTTCTCCGATGGGCGAGTTGCCATCATTTCCTGGCCCTTCCAATATCACATCAGCGGCCAAGCAAACGCGAGCATCGCGGCTCGCTTCCCGCCTTGGGCTGCCGTTTGGTGGACGGTCTACCCCACTCCTGCTAGACACGGCATCTCTCCTTCCCCCTGCGTCATTATCGCAAATGGACAGGCAGATGCGAGCCCTCCGATTTGTCGCTCGACTGAGACAACCTTTTGGTGCACTCCTACTCACACCGACCCGTCAGAATGTGGCGGAATACAGGAGAGTCGCCTCGGAGAGTACGATCACCGTCCAGGTACAAGAAAACACGCCATTAAACGTATTGATAGACAATGCACGGATGCTAGACGTGCTTTAGTGACTGTATTTGTTGCATGACACTCAGTTCCTACCATCCTCTCCCCAGCTTTCTGATCATTTCTTTGATGAACGTTCGAAACCGTGCGTCTACCGCGTTTTGGAAAACGCGAACGCGCATGGCTTTCATGTGGGACTCACCTTCGTCCTGTACCAGCGATAACATTTTGACAAGCCCGGGGGGGCGTCATAATTGTGTTACCGAAGACATTAACCTCGGCGTTTACTGACCGGGACGTATCTGCAGTAAACGTGTTCACCGCCTTTGTCAGTACGCAGTCATCACTGATTTTCAACCTCCCCCGGGCTATACACTCGCCTCGACCTAATGCGATATTTAAGTGGCGTGGTGCAATGTACCCGACAGATCCATAGGGGGACTTTGGAATCTCGAGTCGGATGACAGACAGAGATGACAGGACGGGTGGGGCCGAGTCCGAGTCCGAGTCCGAACCACTCGGACAGAGCTTAGCCTCGACAGGGAGACGCACCTTGTCCCGCACTGCTGACACAGTGATGAAATTGGGGGTGCAGGTGGCCCACCTCCACGGGCCATGGCGGCTATGGATACGTTCTCGCAGTCATACCCCGCAATTCGGTCAGTCGGTCTCGTATCTCCCTCGTGACTCATTTTCTGAGACCCCGCATAGTAGCCCACTCACCCTCAAGATTTCGAGCAGTGTATCATCCAGAGGGGCCTGTGCTTGGGCGAGGGTCTGTGAGGAGTGATGAGTAGTTGTTTACCAGGGAGAAACGAACCTCAAGCACACTTTCACCGTATCGGGTGGTATCACGGTGCAAGTCGGCGATTGAGCCAAAATACAGTACCTGGTTGTCTACCCTCCTCAACCTTGGTCGTGTCCACGCAGAGTAACGCCGGTTTGCATAACACCTACTTCAACCATTGGCACGTTACCAGTGGTGAAGAGGAGATGGGACACAGAACAGAGAGCCGATGCTTTTCGTGCATGCTCGCCTTGATGGCGCCTCCTTCCGAAAGAGAGGGGTGCGCAGTACCTGTGACGCATTGAACCGGGGAAGGGTAAAGATACATACTAAAATCTAATTGATCGGAGATGAAGAAAAGGTGTGGCAGGCTATACTCGGATTGGAGACTTATCCGCGGTAGCTATGGAAATGCCAAAGGGGGCAGTACCACCGCGTATCGGGTTGTTCAATTAGACCATGTCCGAGGGTATGAGCACGGGGATCTTGCCACGTCATCGTGGAGGATAAGGATGCGGAGAGATGCTTCACGGAAACGAGGGATAGTAAACTATGACGTTGTCTACGAAGAGCTGCGACAAGGAATAAGAAGCAATGAGGGTAAGAGACGGAGATAATAAACGGAGGCGGGTACTATATGTATAAACTGTCAGGATTCGAGGCCTCGTTTGGTGGCTGAGGGATAGCGGAGTTGCGGTGAAGCACCTGGCAGCGTCGTTCTCCGCCCAAAGGAGGTGCTCTGTCATTCCGACTTCATATTTGTTGGCTCAGTTGCTCCATGGAGGAAAGTGCATGGATACCGGAAGAAACGTACAGTGAACGATCCGCTGATTGTCTGGTGATGAATTAATGGGTTGCGATAAGACTGATCGGCCGAGGCCCGAGGCCCTTGGTGTTTCGTAAGGATGACTTCATAAGACCAAAGGAGCACCCTCTTACACGTGAATAACCGGACTCAGTTTGTTGACCACACCACTGTATGTGAGTTTGTAACATACGCTTGAAACTGAAGATAACTCACTCAAGTGATGGGAGGAATGAACGAACGAATGAAGCGCCGAGTCGTAGACTCAGTGCTTAAGTATGAATCACTGACAGATAAACGACTAGGAGAGAAGCACCAGGCCATCAGCGCCGGATCGAAAGTCGGCACGAAGGACTCGTTACTAGTACTGTACGGGGCGCTCCCAAGCTCGTGACTGCACAGGACGTCCAAAACTCCGATGACAACTTGCCCTTCAATAGACGATTCTCAATTTCTACTCAGAAACCGAACGTCGCACTATTTCCAGTGGCGTACCGCATCAGGAAATGGTGGCTCTGAGAGTTTCTTTTTCTCATTCTCACAGAAGTCTTCTCGTTGGAATAGTTCCCCGTCAACACATCTCCGCACTATGCACCTACATATCGAAAACAGTCACGCGTGAATTCCGCCTCAGATCGAGGCAGTCCCTAGCGCTGATCGATATCCTTTGCCTGCACCAGTTCCCCCAACTACCGTCACACTCTCCCCTACCACAACCATCAACTCCTCCGGGCCCATGATCAGTGATCCCATATGTAGTCTCTAATCAACGAAGTGTATGCGAATTTGAAAGACCGAACAGTCAATCACACATGCATCCCCACCCTGGATGATCGATTGATCCGGATCGCCATATTCATGGCTATGGCGACGCCATCCACGACATTGTGGCTTTCCACCAGCATGCCGGTAGCTCTTCAAATTCACTGTCGATGGAGTTTGTGTGAATATGCAACTTGGATACGGTTTCGCTCGGCTGTGCACAATATCGCCATAAAGGTTGGTAAAGGTCCCGGGTCAGGGTGACATCGATGAAGCCACACATTGGTGCCATTGGGTAGACACAACGACGTCAGCCTATTTGCAAGTATAATGTGCTTCCGGCTTCCGAGTTACTTACCGTATCACGGAATAATGAGGGTAACCACAGTTGGAAGGAATGTAAACACTACGAAGCACAGGTGGGTGCTTCAAGTTATTCGCACAGAATGAATTTACTCATGATCAGACGTGGCCCAATGGGACCTTCCTTCCAGATAGGCCCGGATCCTCACCTCGGCGGTGTTCATGCGAAGCAACGACGACTTGCATAACACCCGCATTGATTATCAAGACGCTACTACTGACAAGGGGGGAATGAAACATAAAACAGAGAGCTAGTCAGCCGTATCATGATGCCTTTTGTGCATACTCGCCTTGATGGTCTTCTTCCAAAGAGAGGCTGCCGATCATCGTGTGCGTGTACATAAAAATGGACATTGGAATTGGTTCGGCAAGATGTGGCCTCGAAGACGGTTGGTGTTCTACCGGTGCGTTCTGCTCATGGTGCGGCGTTGGGTTCACTTGGCACGCCGGAAGAAAGGGAGCGCAAACTTGAGTATGTTCCTTCTTTTGAAATCACCCCGAACTGGTATCTGAACACGCGATCGGGGCGGCCTCCGTGCTGGGTTGGAAGGGCGGCGCTGTCATTATCGGATTACGTCCACGTCAAAATCAAAAGAAAGGTATTTATAAGGCGGGAGGGAGTCGAACCAGGATTGGTGACTGTGACTCGGAAGCCTAGAGAGAAAGAGAGCAATGGCTGCCTCTCCGTTCGTCGTATTCGGATACGGATCACTCATCTTCAAGGTGGGTCTTTCCTGCGTCTGTTGGTACATGAAGAAGTTGAACCGAGGACTCGGCGGTCAATAGCCTCCCCCACATGTTATATCCCAAGGTAAGCCCTGCTGTTTGCTTCGCTGGTACTGGATGTCGTACCCTCATCCCAATCCACCTCAGTCCCCGGCTTCTTGAAAGGGTTCGTTCGCCGCTTTGCCTTGAAGTCGTACGACCATCGGGGGACACCAGAGGTGGGTCCTTTCACACCCACAGCCCCGGAACTCTCTCGTGACACCGCTCACGCACCCCAAGAATCCAGGACGCGTGGCGACGATCGTTCACAAAGAAGACTGGGACCAAGTATGTACATCTGTGCGTGTCAAACTCCTACCCCTCTCGGAAAACAGGGTAGAGAGGCAAATTCACTCATTTCTACCATGATTATGTCGAACAGGATACATTTCCGGACGAGGACATCGTGTGGGGTGAGTATACCCCTCCTTTGCCTCCGCGTGTATCATGGTGTCGGACATGCTGATAACAGTGGGTGAACAGGCGTAGCATTTACCATAGACCCGGCGCATGTCGCCGAAGTACGTGATAACCTAGGTGCGGCGGCCCCACCTCCGTCTTCCAGATCTCAGGCTAACGACGCGTCGTCATAGACCACCGAGAGACGGTGTGTTTCCTCCCCACCTCTCCTTCTGGTATTACGAGCACGTGTGACATGTGTGGTGGCAGGACTACACGGTAGAAACGCTGGATGTATATACCATGGACAGCGGCACGGAGAGAGTCATCATACACGAAGCGTGTGTGCGCGATCTTCCCTTCTTGCCTTTGAGGTCAGGACGCGTGATAACATGACCCCTTTGCATCCCGCAGTGCTATATCAGCCAACCAGACAATCCCTCTTTTGGTACGCCCAACTTCGACCCTCCCCCCTCGTATGGTGGAGTCGATGGTTTTCGAGTCTTAACTGTCAGCTCATAGTCCGTTCCGAACCCCTGGATGCCCTCGCAGTGCATATATGGCGTTCGGTTGGGCTCTCGGGTCGTAATAAGGTACGTCCCCTCCCTTGTTCCTTGAACTTCCCTTCCATCCTTTGCCTTGTTATCATATCTCGTAACAAGAACAGTAACATACTGATCTCGCAAACATACACACAGGACTATCTCTACCAACTTGCAGAGAGCATGCGTGCACTCGCACCAGCGTCGCAAGATGCCCACTTGTTTACCCTCGAGGTGGGTCGTCACTTTTCGCTTTCTTTGTTTTCTCTCGTCCTCCACGCAGATGGGTCGTCCACGACCGATTCTCCAGACACTGACACACCTTCTGTTGTCGTATTGCAGAACAAGATCAGGCAGTTAGACAAGGAATGCGGGGAGAGCATCATGTGTTATTGACACACACCCGAGGCGAGAGAGAGCTTGCACAGCTGTTTTGGAAATTTGTATGCAACTAGAGTTGTTTCTGCAGCATTTGGAGAACATTTTCAAGTATGTACAGTACCATCATTGACAACATGGTGTGTACAACTAGTATGTTTGTAATTATACAATCCTGTGTTCTGGTTTGTTGTCACTCTCAGCTACCTCACTTCCTGGACCATCATCTGAAAGATACTTTCTCTTGTTTCTCAAGTCTACTACAAATAACTTAGCAGCACACACTCACATTTTCCATCCAATGAGCACACTCAATCACCAATTTATAATACCTCCTACATCACATGTCCGTAAACTAAGAGTCTGAACCTCGAAGCGAATGAAGGTGGGTTTCCAAAAATTGCTGAGAGCCGAAGCTAACAGACGGGTTCGGATGTGTAATTTGCAATCAGCAAAAGACTGTGCCTCGGTAAAGACCTCACTGGCGACAGTACATGCCCGAGCACAAGAGATGGGGAGAAATAGAATTGGATGCAAGGTATTATATGAATTGACTGCGCGCACGGACCATTGAATTATTGTAACTTGGACGGATATGGAAATTTGATCATGATATCCACATATATGTACATATTTGCTCACGCCCAAGCACACAACTACTCACACACGACACCCCAATCCTCGTACTCCTCTTTACCCTCCTGCACCGCCGATATCCTGTCCCTCAGCGCCCTCCCCACGGGGCCCAACCCGCTCGGGTCAGACGGGTACATCGGCATGTGGATGTCCCGTCCCTCGTACCCGATTTGGTGCACGGCGGCGACGATCGCGGCAGTACCGACGCAGAGGAATTCGAGGAGGATGCCGTCGGCGTACCAGCGTTCAAGGTCGGCCATAGTGAAGGTGCGTTCAACAGGGTGCAGAGTCATCCCAGTGGTGGTATCGGTCGTGGAGGAGGAAGGGGAGATGGACGCGTAAAACTCGGGGTCCGATGCGAGGGCGAGGCACGAGGCGCGAGTAACGCCGGGGAGAATCGTCCCGTCAAGCGACGGCGTGATGATGTCCAAACCTATCACACAGAATTCATGTGACGATCAGTTATTATAACTTCGAGATTGACATCGCTCCCGCGGGAGCCGGAACACGCACCATCTCCACTCGCACGCTTGAGCACCACAAAGACGTTCATCGCTCCTGCCTCCGTCACTTGGTTGTCCTTGCCGAACAGCCACAACACCTGGTCGTATCCTTGTGCTGCTGCCTCGCGTTGGGGCAGAAACCCTGGCGCATAGTTCCCACCAAACTTGTGTCCGCCGGTGCCGCCCGGCCACGCGCGCACGACATCACTGACTGCGAGGAGGCACATGGGGCGTTTGAACCACGACCCACTGGGGGACGCGAGGATGTAGAGGAGGGAATGGTCGGAGGCGGCCGTGCCGAGTGCTGGTAACCGTCCGGCGTCGCATCATGGGTGGGTCGAGCAGAGAAAGGGAAAACAGAGGGACGTACCTGGTCGCGTACCGATGACGGTCGGTCGGAGGTAGAGGCTGTATCCGGGCAATGTGGGGATCCATCGTTTTTCAGTCTGGACGAGACGTTTGATCAGGTCGAGGACGGCGTCGCCGTCGATGGGCTATTACATACACGGTAAGGCAAAGGACGACGACGGCAGGGTGGGGACGGGGACGGGGACGGGGACGAGACAGTGAAGTAATCCCACTCACAGGAAGCGCCAAACGCGCCACAGAGCGTTCCAAGCGCCGCATATTCATATCGGGGCGGAACAGCCGCGCCTTACCATCGGGTCCAATGTAGGCCTGCATGTCATGCGTGGCCCCGGTCAACCATGTTCGGTTCCTCGAGGCGGCGAGCGCCCATGAAAGTGGGGTGACGACGCACCTTCATACCCTCGAACACGCTAGCACAGTATTGGAAGCAGGACGATGCGGGATCGAGCATGAGCGGTGCGTAGGGTTTGATTTCCGGAGGGGACCACCCAGAGGCGGGGCGGAACGATGCGACGGCCATGTGGTCGCTGAAGTTCTGTTGCAGTCACACCATCAGCGAGTCGGGTTCGAGGAGGATCAATGAAAAGCGGATGACAAGGATGACGATCACATTGTACAGACGACGGGGGAATGAAGCGGATGAAAGGGTTTAGGCACTCACCACGCCGAATGAAAGCGCCTTGAGATCTGGAAGGGGTTTTGGTGTGTCCGTTAGCTTGACCGTCAGTTTGGTGATCTGATACGAATTATCAGGGGGCGCTAGTTCGATCATCGATCACTGAACTCATGCACGTACATCAAGCCGTGCGAGTCCAGTGTCGAGTTCCTCGTACTGACTTGCACGCATTTTGTATGGCGTCTCTGCATGATGCCCATTGAGTATTTCGATCGTCATGACTGGGATGTGTTCAACGTAGGAATGGGAGTATTTGATCACACAAAGGCTGGCTGGGTCCTCTTCTTATCTTCCTGCACCGTGTCATATTTTCATGCTTACGTGCAGTTTATTATGAAATAATCTGGTGCCCAGACTAGTAACCTATCAGCTCCCTCCTAAGTTCGATGGAGATGGACGCAAGACGAGTGACGAGTTGGTGACGAACCACCCGTTATGGCGATTATCCAACTTCGGGAAAGTAAAATGTTCACAATCATGGACCTCGGGCACTCTCCTGATCGCTTCCGTTCATATTATACTAATCCTAATTCGGTGTGCTCGAGCACCCATATCTACCAGGGACTTGATGTCGTAATCTTTGACCTACTAAAGTAATGTCGGTCGGGGTAACGGACCGGTTCAAGCACTCGACGGGGTAAAGAATCACAAAGCAAACGTTTATCTCCGTCTCTGGGAAAGCTCACCAAATGGTTTTTGAGGCCCGAGCTTGTCCGCACTGCCTTTGAGAAGACAAGGATATGGCCGTTCAATCCCAATATCGTAACAAAGAGAGATGATGGCACCAAGCCTAGCGACTTTATCGCAAGGTTTGCCTACCACTCCCACAGCCAAGTCCACTCTGTGCTCTGATATCACTGATCCGTCTCAGCTGACACCTACTCAACTATTCACACACGGAGACGCTTCTCAAAGACCCGTTTCCTGGCTGGAACGAGCACTCAGGAACCTGCTGCGAACTGTAGCATATGGTTTGTTCGTCAACCAGCTGCATCCTTGCATGGACTGGCACACATCAACCTCAGTGTCATTCCTTCCGAACAAAACCCTCGTCACATCACCTTCCTGGATACGTGCTCGTCGCTCTGTCACCAACATGCAGGTATTGCCACGAGTTACTTGAAGAAGGGCCGCAAAGTGAAAGTGAAAGGACTCACCAGGTTGCTCTACAGGAACCGTATGCTCGAATTGAAGCATGCAAGAATCCCTTTGCCGATACATGGGCAACCAACATTGTGCTCCGAGGAGTGCTCGTCAGTCGCCTCACAGCTTCAGGGACAAGAAGATAAGCAGAGAAAATGGGGGAATATCATGCAAATTCAAATGCTGACGGACTGCCGAAGCTGCTCAGGGGTGAGACATTCCGAACACGCGTTGACGAGCAAGTCGCACCAATGGAGAAAGACAAAGCTGAACGCGAAAATCAACGGAAGCGAAAGGAAGTGCAAACCGAGCTGATGACGGTAACCTGGAAAGAAGCGGGCGATGCACGTAAACGGGGAAACAAGGGGCGCAATCACGTTTGACAGGAGCAATCACGCCATTGGGAGAAGGAGAGGAACCTTGCGAAGCACAAGAAGCGGTGAGTTGGGGCATGCGGTGGACCTGATGGTGGGAGTGAGGAGCGATCATAACAATATCATCCGATCGGCGATAACACGTATATTTCACTCCGAGACCACTGATATATCATTTTTGTGGCTGTTTACAGAGTGCCAGGATATTATGATAAATCATATCAAGTTTACCTTCCGTGTTATTATTCTCGAGCTGCTTCGGCTCCCGGAATGGACAAGTTTACGTGAGAGGGACTCCAGAGACCGTAAAGTAATATAAAAAAAGTATAATATGTAATTCTGAGTTGTAACGAAAACCGGCACGGATGTTTTATCTATGTGGGATAAATAATCGAAATGCCCGGAGATGAAAGACACGTCTTCGGACGAGTGACGCTAAGCGAGGCGGTGCTCCTTCCTTTTGCGCCACTCCCTTCCGTTCGTCTATTCTTTGATTCCGAGCGCTCGAGTCTGTCTAGATTCATTAGCATTTCCCACCCGCCCCCACAGCTCATTCCCCACCCACAGGGTCCAGGCTCCCCCGTCCGAGTCGGGAAGCGCTCCGCCCTTTCGCCTCTCGTTCCCTTACAACGTTCCCTACTCGTCACAAATAATGTGTTGTCTGTAATTACTTTACAAACAGTTGTGGACAAACAAACACGACAACTTTGGCTGAACCCTGAGATAATTTTTTCGAAACAATCTGATGTGGCAAATTTGGACTCAGGGCACCAAAATACACACCTCCGATATTTTTCCCACGAACTTTTGTGTTGGCCAAATTTTTGGGCCATTTGAACAACATTTTGAGTTTTGTCAGGGGGTCAATATTTCTGGATTTGGTGATGGAAGAGGGGTAGGTTGGTGATTGAATCCAGAGGTCAAATTGAAATGTCCATCTGGCATGTTGGAAGGATAAGATAGAGGTTTCTCGACTGTAATAGCCTCTTTTAATGCCCTAACCTGGTTTTTTTTTAACACGTCGGCAACATATATATTTTTTCAAACAAACTGTGTTTGGAATTATCTTCAGGACATCAAAAGGAAGTGATCGACATATTTCACATGAATTTAGTGAAATCTTTTCGGGGCCAAATTTTGAAATGGAAGTTCTTGAAGGTTTCGCTTGTGCAGATTTATTGCATTGATGCTCAATAAACATATACTGCACGGAGAAAACGTGTTTCTGACATAATTTGTAGTAGCAGGAAAATTCATTCCCCGAGCAGTTCGCACGTTCGTTGGCTGGGCAGTCGTGAAATGAATGTCACGAAAGGTCACAGCTGACGTCACACATTCACCATGACAGCTAGATCCAAAAATGCTAAACCGCTTTCGCCCCCTAATTCATTCGAAGCGGGTCTCTCGATCACAAGAACGCCGCGCGTCCCCGTTGAACTAGATCTGTGGAGTAATTCCGTTGACGTGGTGAAAGAATGTAACATCGTTTGTTCGGAAATAGAGATTCTGCGGGCCTCAGGTGGCATGCTACGGTGCTACCATGGTGACAATCTTCTATTTTTA
>QFEM01001108.1:0-10978 GCA_003316205.1 Boletus bicolor
CGTCATGGAAGAATGGAGATATGCTACGTTCCCTTGGAGGGGTGATGGAAGTGCCGACGATGAAATCGTCGATTGCGGGAGTAGCGATGGCAGGTGCTGATGTAGGCTGCCGGGGTACGGGGGCGAGGAGGTGACGGTTTGCCACCGGGTCCAAGGTGCGAACTGTTTTGCATGTGGGCGTCATGCCTAAGCGATGCGCCAGAGAGATTGCGTTCTGCGTGTGCAGAAACGCAGGAGGACCATATGACGTTGCACCAGGAGTGTGGGCGAGTTGGCGGGGATCGACCGTGGTGGAGTATGTAGGTTCGCCGGCAGGGGAGAGGATATTGGCGGCGGAGAAGACGAAAGAGGCGGTGGCGGATTCGTCTGCAAGGTGGGCTTCCTTGCGTTGCTTTTGCTTGTCCTGGCCAGCCTGAGAGCGCTTGCCGCGCTTCTTCTTATTCTTGCCCTGCTGGGCATTGCCTTGGCCTTGTGACTGCTGTTGTTGCGAGCCGCCCTGCTGCTGCTGTGAAAATTGGGGATCTCCCCCTTTCTGCTTTACAGCGGAAACCTTGTGCGCTTGTGCGCCAGCTGCAGGTTGCCCTCGACGAGATGAATATTGCTGCCAAGCAGCGACGACGAGTTTCTCCAGTTCCATTAGGGAGGTGGCTTGTCCCTCTTTTGCTTTACCTTTCCCAGTAGAGGAATCTCCGATTGACGCCTGATTCATTAAAGTAGATAGAATATCCGCATACCACGGAATCTTTGAGAGAACCAGCATCATTTGGATTTTCTGGTCGATCGGGTACTTCAACTCTTCAAGTCGCGCAAACTGGGCGCAGATCTTGGAGAATGCAGGAGCGGGATGAGAGTTTTCCAGGATGGTGAGGTTGAGGAGGGTGCGGAATTCTGCAAAAGCAGATGCGATGGATGGAGTGGCGAAATCGGCTTCGAGGCGATCATAGATCTGCTTCGAGTTGAGGTCATTGGGGTACCTTGAGGCGATATGGTGCTCCATTTTGAGACGTATAAAACTGGTGGCCTTGTCGTCTTTTTCGTTCCAGGCCTCAATGGCGCTGGAGTTGTCTGTGACGATATTAACTCCTTCCTTATCCCAAACGTGGTCAGGACATTCAGTCCGAAAGACCGTCCAAACGCCTTGAGAACGAAGGAATGCGTCCATGTCGATGTGCCAGCGTTGGTAGTTGGTGCCGTTGAGACGAGGAAGTTCTTTGAAAGTGGTGGACATGATGAGGGTAGAGGCTGGTGGGATGAGAAGAGGTCGGTACTGTACCATAATCGAAAGAAAATGGGGGCGAAGTAAATCGCTCATTCCTGAACGCTTTCAGAGCCCTGTCACCGAAGTGACATAGTCTCCCCCTGGAATATCCAGGTGACATTTTTACACCTGAGAGCACATAAAGCGCATCAGAGGCGGTCCAGTGTAAAAACGCATGGACGTGTCTACGTTCGAACCCACTCGGCGTAAAGACGCACAGAGTGTTTTTTAAGCGTCGAGTCAAGCGTGAAAACGCGTCGACTCAGTAGGCATGATAGCCGTGCATATAGCACAGGCGGGGCTCATAACCTGTTGAAGCGGGCATGTATTGGCAAAGCCATGTACAGCTTACATACCTGGTGTTCCTGGTTTAATGGAATGGGCGCTGGTTCGAGATCAAGATCGATTGTAACTCAGCACAGCTGAGTTTGTATCTAAATACAATGAGCGTGTGAACTATTATACATATAGAGTATTACAACGTTCAACAGAACCTACAACGATTGATGAAGCCAAGACGCGACCGGACTGGCCAAAGTGGGAGGAAGCCATCAATGCCGAATTACAAAGCCTTGACGACGCACACACCTGGAATGTGGTCAAACGCCCTAAAAACACCAACGTCGTGAGCTGCAAGTGGGTCTTCAAGATAAAGAAGAACGCTGCAGGTGAGATCGACAAATATAAAGCGCGTTTAGTAGCTCACGGCTTTACCCAGCAATACGGCATCGACTACCATGAAACTTATGCTCCAGTCGCTCGACTCGCCTCACTGCGACTTATCCTGGCAATTGCGGCACGTCAAAATTGGGATATCGATGTATTCGATTTCCATAGTGCGTTTCTCAACGGCAAACTGGACGACGATGAAGTCATCTACATGGAACTCCCACCAGGCTTCAATAAACAGGGTCACAATCTCGTCGCACGACTCTGTGTCACTCTTTACAGCTCTAAGCAGGGAGCACTGAAGTGGTACCAACGTTTATACGGTACGCTTCAGGACTTAGGCTTCACACGGATGGAAGCGGACTGGGGAGTGTTCGTTGCGATTATCGCCGAGCACATCCTCATTTTAGCTTCACACGTGGACGACTGTACCATCACCGGGAGCTCGTCAGACGTCATAAAAGTGTTCAAAGACGAAATCGGGACACACTTTCGGATTACTGACTTGGGTCCAATCAGTTGGTTGCTAGGGATGAAGGTTCCCAGGGATCGCGACAAGCGTATCATTTCCCTCTCCCAAGAACCATACATTAACACGATTCTCGCCAAGTACAACTTCACAGACGTCAAGCCGGTCAGTATACCACTCGACCCGCACGTCCAACTCTCGGACAAGCAATCACCAAAGACCACGAGCGAGATAGCACGTATGTGCAATATCCCTTATCGTCAGGCGGTTGGATCGTTGATCCATCTCGCCACCGGCACTCGACCTGACATCGCCTTCGCTACGTCCTTTGTAGCTCAATTCAACAACAGCCCTGGATGGGACCATTGGGAGGCAGTGAAGCGAATTTACAAGTACCTCACCAGAACTAAAACGCTCGTGCTCACATTCAGGGGTCAGACGAAAGGTTTGGTCGGATATGTCGATGCAGACAGCGCTACACAGGAACACCAACACACTATCACGGGTTTCGCTTTCCTCATCGACGGGGGAGCGATCCTCTGGGGTTCGAAGAAACAGGAGCTCGTCACACTTTCCACGGCCGAATCCGAGTATGTTGCCGCCACACACACCGCTAAAGAAGCAATCTGGCTTCGACGACTCATCAGCGAGATGTTTCAACCCCTCACGTGTCCAACGACTCTCTACGGCGACAACCAATCGGCTATCGCGTTAACACGCGATGGTAGTTATCACGCACGTACGAAACATATTGACATTTGTTACCATTTTATTCATTTCAGTGTCGAGAACGGTTCTATTTCTTTTCTCTATTGTCCTTCGACGGACATGGTCACAGATACTCTTACTAAAGCATTGCCTAGCATCAAGGCTAAGCATTTCGCGCACGAACTAGGATTACACCCATCCGTTTGAGGAGGGAGTGTTGCATTAATATTCTTCGTACTTTGCTGTAGTCAAACGGACTCACCCGGACATTACCGGATTACTTAATCACGGATAGATAAACTTCGTTTCGACGCGTATCTTCCTCAGTCACCGACTCCGTCGCGTACTGAGGTAAGATCAGTCTATTCACACTTAATACTTCACACTTACATTCTGTAGTATACTTCTACAGGTGTGCAATATATCAGTCACCGACTCCATCGCGTACTGAGTATACTTCTACAGTTCCTCGATGAGCACCTAGCAATGGGGTTCATCCGTCCCTCCTTATCTCCTCACGCCGCTCCGGTCCTCTTTGTCCACAAGAAGGATGGTTCCCTCCGTCTTTGCATCAACTTCCGAGGACTGAACAAGATCACAAAAAAGGACTGCTACCCACTTCCCCGCATCTCCGACCTCCTCAACACTCCGAGCCATGCCAAGATCTATACCAAAATCAACCTCCGGCATGCCTACCACCTAGTCCGCATTTCGGAGGGAGACGAATGGAAGATGTCCTTCCAGACACGCTATGGCTCTTATGAGTGGCTCGTTATGCCATTCGGTCTTACAAATGCCCCAGCAGCTTTTCAGTGGTTTGTCAACACTGTTTTTGCTGATCTCCTCAACGTTTGTGTTATAGTTTACCTGGACGACATTCTCGTTTACTCCGCGGACCCCACTTCCCACAAGGAGCATGTCCGGGAGGTCCTCCGGAGACTCTGCAAACACGGCCTCTATGCGAAGCCCAAGAAGTGCAAGTGGTCCACAGACACTACTAAGTATCTCGGCTATTTCCTTTCGCCCTCCGGTCTCACTATGTCTTCAGACAAAATTAAGACTATACAGGAATGGCCGGAGCCTCAGAAGGTGAAGGACATTCAATCTTTCCTCAGCTTTGCCAACTTCTACCGTCGCTTTATTGCAAATTACTCCGACATCGTCGTTCCTTTGACTCGCCTTACTCGCAAAGGCACTCCATGGTCCTTCAGTGATAACTGCCGTTCCACCTTCCATGCCTTGAAAGACATGTTCACCTCCACTCCTGTCCTCACCCATTGGTTACCTGACGCTCCGATGATTGTAGAAACCAATGCCTCCGACTACGCCATCGCCAGTATCCTCTCCATCCGTTGTCCAGATGAGGAACTCCAGCCCATCACGTTCTACTCTCGCACCCTCTCCACTCTGGAGCTCAACTATGACACCCACAACAAGGAGCTCCTCGCCATTCACAAGTCCTTCCGGACTTGGCGCCATTACCTCGAAGGTTCCAGCACCCCTACTGACGTCGTCACCGATCACAAGAACCTTGAATACTTCGCCACCACTAAACTCCTGACCTGCCAGCAAGCCCGGTGGTCGGAGTTTCTTTCTCAATTCCACATGGTCGTCCGTTTTCGCCCCGGACGCCTTGGTGCGAAGCCTGATGCCCTCACTAGACGCTGGGACGTCTATCCCAAAGAGGGGGATAAGGACTATGCTCACGTCAATCCACACAATTTCCGCCCCATTTTTACCCAGGAACAGCTCGCTGCGTCCCTACGAGCTACAATCCTCGCTGCTCCGGTCCTCCGGGCAAGCACCCTTTATGACGAAGAGCAGCTTCACAACGATATCCTCTCTGCCCTTCCATCCGACTCTCTTGCCGAACTCCACATGTCCACCCCCGAGCCATCCGACTCTTGTTGGTCAGTCGACTCCGACGGTTTCCTCCGTTTAGACAATCGTATCTATGTCCCCAACTCCAATAACCTCTGACTCCGCATCCTCCGATGCAAACACGACCATCCACTCTCTAGACATTTCGGCCAGAACCGGACCTTGGAACTCATTCGCCGTGAATATACATGGCCAGGTATCAGAACCTTCATCAAAGACTATGTCTCCTCCTGTACCTCCTGTGCCCGCGTGAAGGTTCCTCAGCATCGCCCCTACGGGCTCCTGAAGCAGCTCCCCATCCTCGAGAAGCCATGAAACTCCATCTCCATGGACTTCATCGAACAACTCCCCGAGTCCTCCAGATTCACAGCTATACTCGTGGTCGTAGATCATCTATCCAAGCAATGTATCTTCATCCCTACGCATGACACGATCACCTCTCCGGAGCTCGCCAAACTCTTCCTCCTCCACGTCTTTTCGAAGCACGGAGTTCCCTCCCACATCACCTCCAATCAAGGAGCGGAGTTCGTCTCCCACTTCTTCCGTTCCCTCGGAAAAGCTCTGGACATCTGACTCCACTTCACCTCCGGCTATCATCTGGAAGGAGATGGTCAAACGGAGTGTATGAACCAGACTCTCGAGCAGTACCTTTGCATTTATTGTAATTACCAACAGGACAACTGGTCCGAACTCCTGCCCCTTGCAGAGTTCTCTTACAACAATGCCCCTAGCACAACCATGGGTGTCTCTCCATTCTTCGCCAACAAGGGCTATCACCTGAACATCTCCGTCCATCCGGAACGTGATCTCACCTCTGCTCGCGCTTGAGAATATTCTGTCAACCTCGATACCCTCCATCAATTCCTCCGTGAGGAGATGGCCCACGCCCAGCAACGCTACCAAGGACTGGTGGATGCTAAGCGAACTCCAGCACCGGACTTCAAAGTCGGTGACCAGGTTTTCATGAAAGCTAAGTACTTCTGTTCCACTAGACCTTCAAAGAAACTCTCTGAGAAGAATCTGGGACCGTATACCATCATCGCTCAGGCTGGAACCCACTCCTTCATGCTCTGACTCCCCAATTCTATGAAATCCGTCCACCCCGTCTTCCACGTATCCTAGCTAGAACCCTCCGTACCCAACGTCATTCCCAACCGGGTACAATCTCCTCCACCTCTGGTCAAAGTGGACGGAGAACCGGAGTTCGAGATCTCCGAGATCCTCGACTCCAAAATAGACCAACGACGAAAAACCTGCAAGTTGCTCTACCTCGTGCGATGGTCCAGCTACGAAGGTACTGATGAAGAAACCTCCTGGCTATTAGCCACGGAGCTCGGACATGCTTCCGAACTCGTTGATCACTTTCATTGTCAGTATCCGGACAAGCCCGGACTTCACTCCGCATGATCGGACACAAATACGACTTGCATTTTAATAGACTACAGAGGGCGACGAAGACCACCTACACCTCTTCTTCTACCTCCTCATCCTCACTCTTGTCACCTTCCTCCATCTCCACGTCTTCCTTCTCCATCTCCCGGATTCTCTCCGCCCTCAACTCCATTACCTCCTCTGCTGCTTCGCTCTCTCCCCTGTCCTCCGTCTCTTCCTCTGTCTCCTCATCTTCTCCATAAATCTCTGTGGCCTTCAGATCGACCAGATGATTGAAGACGTCGTTTTGCGCCCTCATCCGGTCGTTCTGAGCCCAGACCGTGTCCCGGAGCTCCCGCACTGCCCCTGTCATCACCTTCACCACCTGCATCCACACCTTGATCGCCTCCACGAGTTCCCCCCCTTGCGAGGAACCCACTCCGGTGCTCGACACCTTCTCCGACTCGTTCAGTCGCCTCCTCTTCTTCTCCAGCTGAGTGGCCCCCTCCGTGACCTGCTTCTTCCGCTGCACCAGCTTCTCCGCCTCCTACGTTCCAGGCTGGACGCACCTCGCCTTCACTCGACGGCACTCCTCACATGACGTGGCCTTCCCGGGCCCCAGGACGCACTCGAGATCTTTGGCAGTGCACCGAGTGCACGCCTCGACCTCCGGGTCCTCCTGGGCCTTCCCCTTACTCGGTCCGGTGAGCTGCTGCTCGCGCACCTTCTCAGCCTTGACTCCATCAGCTCTGTCAACTCTGAGTCAAGGACAACTCACCCTTTTCTTGGCCGCTGCTTCAGCCGCCTTGCGCCTCTCCTCCTCGCGCGCCTTCTCCTCCTCGACCCTCTTCCGCTCCTCTGCCACCTTCCTCCGTTCTTCCTCTGCCTTCTTCCTCGCCTCCTCTTCCTTCTTCGCTTTCGCTCGTCGCCTCCGTTCGGCGAACTTCGCCATGCACAGTTCGTTGTTGTTGTTGTTGTTCTCCGCCAATTGGGCATCGGACCACTTCTCAATATCATTGAAGTCAGACATGGTGGTGGTTTGGGAAAGAGAGGTACTGGTAGGACTTCATGGTTTATATAGGGCCTTACTCCGACCCACATTTCTTCGGACTCTGATACTTTTTTACAACTCCACATTGTCACTCACATAGGCCTTCAGGGGTTCAGGCCTAAGAGGGGGATACTGTCATATCCCATATTTCGCCCAAGCCCAACTCCGGACCTATATCACTGTTCTCGCAACTCTGGTCCTCCGGAGTTGCCCCTATGTTTCATCTACCCTGTAATGTACATTTCCAATACCTCGTATCTCCATTTCGCCCTGTGCCCTGACTTCCCCATTTTCCCTGACTCCGTCGTAGTTACCCGTTGGCCCTTTGGTTAGTTTCCTCCGTCTCGTTACTGGTACCATCAAAAACTCTTATCTGCTTCCCTTAATCCTGCAGCTTATCGATCAGCTAAAAAATGCTGATATGTTCATGGCCCTGGATCTTCAATGGGGCTACAACAATGTTCGGATCAAGGAAGGCGATGAATGGAAGGCCGCTTTCGTTACGCCCATTAGTGCTTACGAACCGACGGTAATGTATTTCGGGATGACCAACTCACCCCCTACGTTTCAACAAATGATGAATGACATATTTAACAACATGTATGCCGTAGTTATTATTTATATCGATGACTGTATGATATTTACGTCGAAGAAGACAAAGGAAGAACACGAGGAGGTAGTTAAGGAGGTTCTACATCGCTTACACGATAATGACCTTTACGTAAAACCCTCCAAGTGCTTCTTCTCGAAGGATCAGGTGGACTTTTTGGGCATGGTCATATCTAAAAAGGGGGTAGAAATGCAGGAAAAGAAAGTCTCTGGAGTTATGGACTGGCTGGTTCCTACTTGGCTAAAGCAGCTCCAAGGTTTCCTCAGACTCTGTAATTATTATAGGCGTTTCATTTTGGGCTTCGCCAAGGTTGCACGCCCCTTGAACAATCTTACTAAGAAAGATGTTCTGTTCATATGGGGTCCCAGCCAGCAAGCGGCATTCGAAGCTGTTATAACTCCTCGCTTTTACCCCTTTCTTTTCGCATCACGTGACTTTTCCCGCGATCACGTGATCACTTACATTCTCTTATCAGGTGACCCTAGACTCCTAAATCATGTGACTTCCGCTTTTCTCCATCACGTGATCTCACCTGATACTTCCTTTCTCACCCCTCTCCTTATCTCGTAGACCCTGACGTCATCGGTCCAGACTTCGGTCCGGACTCCCTATCTCTTATCGCTTATCTCTGACGTCATACCTCACACATCACACGCGGTACGCTTCTCCGCCTCCTGTCTTTAATCTCCGTTCCCCTTTATCCTTTTATATCCGTTTCTTCCCATGACGTATTCCTTATCTCCTCGGTTCTCTCACACTACGTCATACTCTACGCCCATTTCCCCATTTGTACTTGTATTCCCATGTACTATAGCGATCTATATATACAGGCCCATTGGCACTAGGATCGCTAGTTCGATTCTAGTCGTCTTTGGGACCTACTCTGCGGATTACCTCCCTGGTCAGACTCCACTGGTGTCAACTCACCTCATCACCATTTGTTTCATCTTCGTCGGACATCGGTCCCACCGTCGGGTAGTCAAATCCCAGTATGAACTTAAGCAAGAGGTTCCCTCGGGCCGCCGCTGTATTCGCCGCCGCCTCATTACATCGCGAGTTCTCTCTTCCTTTTCTCTTCACGCATTACTCTCTCCCAATCCCCTTCAGTCTTCCCTTGGTCTTGGCTTAGTTCGTAACAGAAGCCCTCAAGAAGAAGTTTACCATGGCCCCCCTTCTCGCTTATCCCAATCGCGATCAGGAGGTTCGAGTAGAAACGGACACCTCAGATATAGCTACGGGAGCTGTGCTCTCAACATTATGCGATGACAGTAACTGGAGGCCTATTGCCTTCATTTCTCATTCCTTCGATAGTGCTGAGCACAACTATCCTATTTACGACAAGGAGTTGTTAGCAGTGATTCGGGCACTGGAAGAGTGGCACCACTATCTTATTGGTCACGAACAGTTTGAAATCTGGACCGACCACAAGAATCTCGAATATTGGAAGAAGCCGCAAACACTTAGCGGTCGGCAAGCCTGATGGCATGCGGTGTTGCAAGAATTTAACTATATTTTTGTTTACAAGCCTGGTGCTTCTAATGGTCGGGCGGATGCACTCTCTCGCCGCCCGGACCATGGGGAGGCTGTGCAGGATCATAACACCAATATCACGGTCTTGCCTCCTTCCGTTTTTATCAATACGGTTGCTCTTTCTTCAGACTTCTATTCGGAGTTGGAATCTGAGTCTGCCTCCATGGGGGTGGACACGGTGAATGACTTCCTTTTTGATTCTACTATGAACATTTTCAAAAATAACAAAAACAAAGTTTTTGTACCTCTTTCCTTATGTACTCATCTTTTAACTTAATGCCACGATTCCCCTGTTGCTGGTCACGGTGGTCATGCCAAGACCATTCACACTCTCACTCGCTATTTCTCGTGGCCTGGTGTCACTAAGGACGTTAAATTATACGTAGATAGCTGCCAAGTGTGCACCCTCACAAAGGGTAAGCAAAAGGCACCAGCAGGAAAAATTATGCCCCTTCCCGCTGCAAAGCATTGAAACGACGCGCAATATTTCTTTCATTTTTCCCTTACCTTTCACCAACTCCATTATCTTATCTTATCTTTTGATCTAATCTTATCAAGATCATTCCAGAACATTCGATCAGTGACATCACTACGACATCATCATGATATCATATTACTTAATCCTCCAGAACATTCCATTCTCCCAGGCTTGCCCTAAAACAAGCCAGTAGTATAAGTAGTCGATCCATCCATGTAGTAGTCTTCAGTTTCGGAATTCCATTTCTTTGGGCTGAATATCACACTTAGTGACTCAGTTCTTTTTGTGGTCTTTTCATAATTCTGAAACTATCTCTTCGTCGCCGAGCACTCCGCTCCCCGACGCCCCTTCGTTGTTACATCTATAATCTTCGCCTTCTGACACGCACTTTGCTGCATCGTTGTCTACTTCGTCCTTCCTCTTCTCCCTCTCTTAGACGTTCCTACTTGCAGTGCGCGTAATTTGAGCCTTCGGGTCGTTGCCACGAGAGCATCTGGTTGATGGGCTCTAGGAAACCGTCGGGATCTGCTGTGTGCACCCGCGGGTTGAGTCTCTAGACCGTTGGTTTTGCCTCTACCTCATTCCCGCTTCCCCCACTTTCCGTGCCTCGGGCTCTTCGCCTAAGCACAACGAGAGCCACGACCTCAGGCTTAAGAGGAAAAAGTTATAGGCACTTGACGCCTACGGGTAGAGCACCCGCCCCGCGCTCGTATATATGGTCATCCGCCGTCTAAATACGGATAAAGTTGCTACCAGGCATAGAGCACTAGCCCCCATTGTCGGTTGAGTGTCTAACCGTCCGTATGCTGGTCCTACGCTAGTGGACCCAGGTTCGCGTGATCACCTGTGACGTCACGTCTGACGAGGGCAGTATTCCCTTGTGCTGTAGTAAAGCACATCCGGTTCCCCCCCCCCTTGACTCCGTTTGCCGCTGGAGAACTTCCCGAGCACCA
>QFEM01001118.1:0-13978 GCA_003316205.1 Boletus bicolor
ACCGACTTGAACTTGGCTTTGGCGTTGTCGCGTTAGAACGCGAACCATTCACGTGACCAGAAAAAAAAACATGCCAAAACAGACACGTCGCGTCGCGTTCGATTTGCTATCTATCTGGATTCTGGAAATAATATACATACATAACATACATGGACTACCCAGCCTCGTCGCTCGGCCGT
Source organism: Boletus bicolor (assembly GCA_003316205.1). NCBI lineage: Eukaryota > Fungi > Basidiomycota > Agaricomycetes > Boletales > Boletaceae > Boletus > Boletus bicolor. The sequence goes on from QFEM01001118.1 coordinate 180, forward strand.
ATACTCTCCCACCATCTTTCCCTACCAGTAACCTTCCATTCCTGGAAGGACAATGGAGCGACAGCTACCTTCTGAGGCATGCCAATACCAGCCCTGTATGGGGTTGGATGGACCTCTATCGGTTCGACCAGCCCCGAACCTTCGCCATCTCCCATATCACCCGTCGTTGAGCCGAGCGAAGTACCAGGTTGCCATCCCTGTTTCATAAGGAGCCGCCAACCAATGTTATGCTCTGGCAATGGAGGAGCACGCTCTTCTTCAATCGCACCAGACGACGGGGTCTGTGAGAGCTCGCGCGACGACTTCATAGGCCCTGGGGAACTGCTGCGCGAGCTCTGTACGCCAGGGCTGTCGAACTGCGAACTGGGATGCATGGCACGACGCCGTGCAGACCGGTCAATGTAGGATGCCGGAGGCTGTGCGGAGGTCGAAGGGTGTTCGTGATGTGGGTCGAGGCGTGCGAGGAGGGTACGTCTGAGCGACGTCAGTGCTTTCTTGGCATCTCTCGCTTCCTGCGCGTGTGTCATCCCCGCAACATCAGGGGGCCGTTTCTCCGCAGCACGATTGTTCTCCCTAGGGACAGCAAACAGGGGTATGACGCCCTGGCTAGTCGAAGTGCATTCGGCACAGGGTGTGCGATCCTCGTGTATGTGACATAGGAAGGTGGTGCTACCGATGATCAGCCGGTCGAGGTGGTGCAGCGGACGGGGTATACTCGCCACGCGGGGAGGGGATAGACGGACCGACTCAACACCAGGATGGTGGGCAGACTGGAGAAACGTGCCGTGCTTGGATCCCATGTCAACCACGGCCCATTCACGCCTTGCCTTGTCCCAGAATACCGTCGCATGTAGCTTCGATACTGGCATCTCCTTTAGTCGTATTCTAGGTGTATCGCTACCCAGGGGAGCGACATCGCGCCCAAACTGGGTCTCGGAGTAGGCATCGAGTACGGCGAGGCTGAGGGTCTGATGGAGGATAGACGTTTGAAGCACCCTGAGCCGCAAGGGCAGCCACTGGGGGATGGAATTATCAGGGTCATCACAACGGTCACTGTCCATGGGATGGGAGGCACATGTTCAAACTCCGATCCACAGTCCTTGTCGTTGTGGGGTCAGTACTGTCAGTGCTAGATGGATTCATTCAACGACGTACTCGATCACCTCCATTTCCACGGAACTTGCTCATATTGACAATTGATGTAGGAACTCCTTCTTGCAAAGGAATGGCTCGTCAAGGTCGATGCCCAGACTTCGACCCCTTATCTCCTTGTTCGTGTTTTCTTCCATTTTTTCATTCAACTACTCACGGCACTCTACCTCATTGGACAGAAGTTTCATTCCTCTCCGGTGGATCTCACCTGCTGCATCATGATCACTGACACAAAGCGGACGTGGGCCGAAGGTGAGCCCATCTTCGTCGGTGATTAACCAAGCGAATTTTATTTCGAGCTGTTCTCTAGTGTTGTCAAGCAAACAGTTTGCGAGGCGGTGGCGTGAATGTAACAAACGGACCGACTCACCACTCCTCGATGACGACGACGAACAGGCGTGGCGAACACGCTCCCTCGATCTCTTGTCTAGCGCGCATACTCTCGGTGGCGTGTTGGAGCTCTCATTCGAAGTCGTCGAATCTACATTTGGGGTACCCTTTCCCCTAGACTCACGGCCAACCTGCCGACTGACGCGTGGCTTTGCAAGGATCTGGCGTTCCAATTAGAGTGCAATGCCTTCAAGTGGCGTTGGGAGACTATCTCTGTCGGTCACAAAATTTCAGCCAACATCCTGTCAAAACACCTTATCATACCTCTGATAAGCGTGAACCATCTCGCATTCTCTTCTCTAGATGCCGTTGGCAATCTGCCACCCATTGATCTTGAACAGGTGAAACCATTCCCATCGTGTGTATCCACAGCAAAACAGTCTTACTAGGCTCTGTATCTTCCGCTCTCAGACTATTGACAAGGTTGCGCGAACAGCACGTAGAACGGTCGATACACACGTTAAAAATGCATTGTCGAGACCACGTCTGGCCACGACGATTAGACGCATTACCGCAGTGTTCAACTTCATTCCGGATCCGCGTGGGTTTACCCCTAAGTCATCCCGCTCTCTCACATAGAATCGGGTTCTAGCCATTGTAACGACCGACGCCCACTCCCCAGTGCTACTTCTTCCTCCAGAGTCGACGCCAAAAATAAAAAAGTCACCCAAGCGCCTTAAAGGCACGCATACACCTACACCGGAACGAAATGTGGGTCTTTTGTCACGCCGAGAACCCAACATAGCTGATTGAGTATCAAGGATCGTCGTGATGTCTCAACCAGCTCGAAAAGGGACAGCGTCGCACTCTCACGTAGGTCGAGTCCGATCAACCACGCCGCAGACTCCGGCTCTGCCACCGAACCAGAAGACGATCCCTTGGTCCAGCCTTCAAGGCCCACCCCAGGGTCTGGCGCAGATCAACAACCTGATATCCGCATGCGATCACCTACACCATCAAGGGAAGCTCTGCCTCACACGGGTGCTACTCGGAGCCGAAGTGTCACCAAAGCACCACCATCAGATACGGATCCATCGCCCGTGCGACCCATCAAAAAGTCAAAACTCCGAGTGGCGTCTTCCGACGAGGACAGCGAAGAAGAGCGAAAGAAACTCGCCGCTCAGATCAAAAGAGGGACGACCTCTGCCCCAGGAATGAGGCAGCCCATCAAGCGTGGGGGAAAACGGTTTTGAAACTCAGTGACGACCACTTGTCATTTTGCCCCGAGTAGTCGGGCCCAGAATCGTCAAATGTCAGGTTTTCTCCACCTCGAGGCGGTCAGCACAAGAAGCAAGGCTCAGCGCTCAGCACAGGATGTGCAGGGTCAGTTCACGAGGACGCACTGCCGTAGTGTTTAGTGCCTGTATCATGAGTACATCTCCATTTCGATCCGGGCGCATGTATGATTGGATATCATCCGAACTATCCAGCCGCATTACAAGAAATTCTGTTATCGTTGACGGGGTCGTACCTAGAGATTGGCATCTATCTCGCCTATCGTCGATTCATCCCCCTGTTTACCGTAAATGAGGTCGTTATTCCGACGTCGAAACCGGACCACGGGCGTACATCACGTATATGTATGGTCGGTGTGATGCCATGGAATTACAAGAGGCGTGACTGGCCCTTCCGATGCGATGCCGGGTGGACGATAACAGCACGCTCGGAGGCATTATACGTGACATACTCAGACAACTTCCTCACTTCAGCTGCTTGATAACTAGTGCAGAGACTCGGGGCGCGAGCCGAGATTGGCTTTTGAATCTTTGCCTTACTGGACTACGTGGATAGACTTTTTGCCGCTCACTCGCGGTGAGGAGACCATTGCACGCAAGTTGAGACGCCGGATCGCCCAACACCACTGGCCGTAAAGGAGTGGGCTACGGCGTGGCTTTAACGCTCTCGAGGCACATCGGTAAGGTGCGGGGTTATATTACACTGATCCTACCGTCGGTTGTGAAACTCGGTAAAGTGCTACTGAGGCCTGGCCTCCAGAAAGAATTTGTGTACCTTCAAGCCTTTCAGGGGGGCCACCCGCTGCTGTGCGATGTGATGATGCATGAAAAGATACAAACAAACGTGTCGAGTCCGATGGAGTAAACAATGAAATACAGTATGAGGCGTGATGAGAATGTAACCTTTTTCCTTTTTTCCTTATGTGCCATCTTCTTGTCGTTTGGTGATAATTAGTCGTCAGTACGGATACAAGGCACCAGAGGTGGAGGGCTGAGGCTAAGGACGGGCAAGGAAAGGAGCAGGTGAATACTTTCATCCCCTTTCGTCACCAATGACGTCCGTTGTTGCCTGCATAGTCACTCGGGCCAAACTGGCAGCCATCGCACTTGGTTTGAAATAGATTGCGTACGCGCCGGTAGTCGGTAAATTCCTAGTCAAACGAGAGCACATCATGGTCATGAGTCCGAAACGAATAACGAACACGAGTATGAAAGACGTCGTGACGCGCGCGCGCATGCAAGGAAGAATATAGAGCCATCACGGCGACGAGACGACGAACGAGTAAAAGTAACGGAGATAGAAGACGACGTACGGAGATGCATCCACAGTTGCGCGCCGTCTTGTGCATGTGTGCGCTGCTCAACTTGCATGTTGGGGAACCACAGTCGATCGTGACGCCGGTCTGGTAGACCCGAACATAGTGCTGGTCAGACAGAAAAGTAGGGCATAGTTGAGTGGACGTGGTTCAGGGACAGCCAGCAGCGGCCTCACCCCACAACCCCTGTACTGATCTCCGACGCTACAGCGACCAAGGGTTTGAACGCACACCCCCATGATGACAGAACCACAGACTGACCATTCCATGCTACACATTATCGGTTGCTTGACGTTGGTTTCAGTGGACGAGGGTAACGCAAGCGTTCGTGACGAGGTAAAGTGGAAGGGAATGATGGTCTGCGTCGAAAATGATTCTGGATGGTCTGAAGTCTAGACGGACAAGAGTCACAGGTTTTATATTTCGCATGGTCGGTTACAATTTGGTAAGAAACGTCCTTCGGAGGCAGCGGAATCCACCACTTGTACGAAGTGATCGTGGGAGAACCGATAATGCGAACCATGGTGTAGAGCGCGCGCGTGAAAGAGAGGAGGCGAGGGCGAGAGTGTCATGACGGAGCTGTGCTCGAGTCAACGCCCTGATTTTCCCCTTGGAGGTCCACGATCTCAAAAAGTCTGTGCTTGCACTGGAGAGGTGAAAGGTGCCACGTAGTCAAGGTTCTTCTTATCGAAGAAGACCGAAATGGGCAGGATGGGTAAACTGGCACGAGGTCGGACAAGGGCATCGATTCCCCTCATGGAAAGCAGCCTGCCAAGCGGCTAGGAACGCAAGCAAAAAGACCTACCGGCGGAAAGAAAACACGCCGTTTAACCATTTCGATCAACGGACACAGATCTGGGACAGAAATACAAGGGACCGGTTCTATTCCGTCAGATGTGGTAAAATTGGCCGAGCTCCTGACGCTCGATTGGTTCTTGACCACGCGCGACCAGCGACTTGCAAGGAGTGAACGTGATTGATCTGAGGGTTATCTGCACGCTGGAAAGGATGGGAAAGGTCAAGTTTAATGTCGACGTGATGATGAGCGTTGGCCGCAACGTTGTCGCTGACGTTGGGCGTAGCTTGTCGACCGTCCTTCTCGGACGTTCAGCGTCCGGCCAAAGGGTATTGGCCGATACACTATCAATGGTACGATGCGAAGCGGAGTCAGTTTTCTCGCCTCACTGCTGGCACACGGGACCACTATCAGTGGCGAGCCTTTTTCGTCAGGATGAACACATCCAGGTGATGTCGATCGTGGTGGTCGTGGAAACCATGACCTTTCTTCTGATTCTGGTATAGATCCGTTCCCAGGAGAATTTTTCAAAAGCCACGAGTCTCGGAAGAAGATAACGAGCTCTCTGACTCTGCCTTCCCAGGCCAGCGCGAGCGAGGGGTGCTACCCCCTGCATTACTTACACCCTGATTTTCTCGTCGGCCACTGCTTGACCATCGCAGAGATCGGGATTTCCTGCCCCATGCTCCCAAGTGCCGCCAGTTTCAAATGTGTCCTACTGCCACATTCATATGGTCAATTCATCTCTATGAAACAGGGAGGCGGACGGAAGAATTCGAACCACCCACAAGAGGGTCACGTCACACATCAGCGACGCCGCATTCTCAAGCACAGGCACCTCGAGCCATCAGCACAAAAATACTATCATGAAAGAACCTTCCTGCTGGTTAACTCCCCTCCACACCCTCCACGAAGGTGAGAATCCTACCTCCGGATCTAGAACCATTCGAGAGAGTCATCCGCACTGTGAGACGAAACGGGCCAGCTTGCCGGACAGCCAAGTTGGATAATGGGCTTCCCATTCCTCCGGGCCAGAAGATCGCGTTCATCTCGGTAGACCAAAAATACACCCGTCCCCGTGGCTCGGGTGGATCTGTAAATAAAACGCGACATTGATATCCCACAGCAGCCCGCTTCGAACCCCACAACGTTCTTTTCCACTATCAAGCGAAATGATCAGGTTCGCAAACGTTACGCTCTGAATGAACTGCGTGTTTCAAATCCTGATGTGGCAGAACGTGACGTGAACGTACTGGTGAGTTGTCGAGTTCTCAACAGCTATGAACGGAAGTTACCGAGGCAGCACGGCGTCCCTGGAACCCCATGGATGTCAATGGAACAAACACAGGGTAACAGCTCCGGCTGATCGTGCGGGCCAAGCGTCAATACGACCCCGCATGAATCGTTGCGTTTCGCGGGAACTCCTCTGGTTTGCTGAAGCGGCAGGCCCCTGGGGGATCCCCAGAAGAATCTGCTGTCTCCTAGAGCTCCCGGCTGCGATTCGAAAGCACTATCACGAGCCGAATCGCAATCCTAACTGTCTTCATGCGAGAACAAGCGCGGTATCTATGCCCCCAGAGTGTGGCGTGATACTGACTTATCTCCTTTCAACAACAGGAAATTCGGAATCGATAAACGTCAGTTAGGTTTGATCATGTTTAACCACAAACCCCACCCTCGACCTCGCCAAAGATCGCCACGTCATAGTAATGTGGTCAGCCTGATCCCATGTGAAGTGCCTACTCAGCGATGGAAACATGAGGCAAAAGGATAACCTCACTATCAACGTGACTCACGAATTCAGAGTGTTTCATCGTTCCTCGAACGACAGTCCGCGAAACCTGTTCCCTTGGCTCGGGGTCCCCCTTTCATACGAACGTCTTCTCTGGAGATTCGAATCATGTTTTGTTCAGTCTCTTCGACGCGCGCGCCGTCGCTTGCTTGTTCTGCCACAAGGCCTACGCATGTCCAATGACGTCGCATGCAACACGCACGACAACAGCGACGTTCTCCGTCCATCTTGCACGTAAAGGGAATCAGGGAAGTACCAAAGCGGCCGCCGAGACGTCCCCATCAAAAAACCTAATCCCCGTCCGCTTGCTGCGCTCTGAAAAGAAGAGAAGGCCCATCGTCCGTACGCACTTTTTTCATTCACGTTCCACCATGGGCAGGGGGGGACAACAGGTACGGTCACAACATGGGCAGGGGGGTGGGGTTACGCAGGTACGATCGCAACGTTGGATTTGATTGGATCAGCGTACGCCATCAGTTTTCTTCTTTTCCGCTCGGAACCGATTGGGATGCGCTCAGACGAGAATCCGTTTCATCAGCCATCCCCCTGTCGCTCGCACGTAACAAGGACACATGCATTCGATGGCGGCCTTGGGCCCACCGATCGCTTCCAGAACCCTGTCCTACAATACAACCGCTAGACTGGGAGAAACAAAAGGATATAGCATCAAACGCATGCTTAGACGTCATTGGTCTCTGGGCTTGGCCGGCTAGACAACCGGGGAAATTTGAGTGGCGTCAAACAACACGTGGAGGAAGCTCGTCAGCCGCATCTCTAGATTGATTTCTTTCCGTCAACGCTGGGTTTTCCGTGATCCACTCGAAGGGCCCATATCCACAAACGACCCTGAATCGCTTCATTCGCGCATGGGCGGGAGCAAGCGAAAGGCACAATCCTAGCTTCCGTCGAGCGGATTCCCCGAAAGCCACCTCTCGCACGCACGCTGAGGCATGCATGGACCTGCACGGACCCGCATCATCATGGTCCGTTCCGAGGGTCATCCGCGGGGGTGCCGTTTATATCGTCTCTTCAAACCAAACTCTTGGCGCTTTGACACTTCCTTCTCATATGCCAAGCGTACCATCCCCCGCTCAAGGAAGACGAGTTCCGTGTCTGCGTTCCTTCGTCACGTCGAGTGGCCATACCGCCAATGCCAAGACGTGGCTTTTCCACGACATAGGGGAGGTACCGTCGTCTCTCTAAAGAGTGCAACATCTTGACTCGTCTGACGCTTCTTCTCGCGTATCAAGCGTATCACCCCGCGCCACCGACGAGCTCCCGTTTGTGGTTTCTTCACGTCGATGCGGCAAGGCCTGGCCGCTAATGCCAAGACAAAGTACCGTGGCCCAACTGACGCGATCTTTTCCGTGAGGTCCCACCACTGCAACCTCGGGCGAAAGCGGCGCCCTGCATTCCACATCTATCATCGACCAACAAGGAAAGAAAAACGATGACAGGTTCACCAACTTGGGAACGCCGCCGAAAGAGAAGAAAAAAAAAAAAAAAAAAGAAGAAAACCCCTCATCATTGGATATGCAAGAACGTTCGTCTCGTCTCGGACCGTATCCGTCTTCGCGCCTGCTTCAACAAGAAGCGGCTATGGATGCTTTCACGTTCTTCTTTGCAATCGTCAACTTGGCCGAAATGAACACTTTTTCGAGACGGAGAACGTCGACGGGTTCGCGTTTATCAACCCATTCCCGGGAAGCGGACCCGAGAAGAACGTTTTTTTTTTTTTTGGGGGGGGGTCACGGTCGTTGCGGAACTATTATAACCGTCGAGTTGCTTCGACTTCTTTTTCTTCTTCCTTTTTTCCATCCCCCCTTTCTGGGTATGAGAATGAACTACTGACAGGTGCACGAGACGACGCGGGAAACAGAACCGTGCTGCGAACGAGAGGAACAAATGTTAAATGGGATCCACGGACTCATTCTGGGTCGAGGGTGGCAGACGATCGGGCTATTGGGATGACTACGCGCACGGACCATGGAACGACGGGAGTCCCGCTTTTTTTTATTTTGTTTTATTTTATTTATTTGTCACTCGGCCGAGAGCGAACATCCACCTCTCATGTTTGGGGCTTTGTGCAGGTGACGCGCCCGCACACTGAATAGCCCCGAGACACATCTCGATGCGCCGACTTCACGATAGTTAGCTCGGCTCTTTGAGTCGAGCATTGGGATTCGCAATGTCCGAGTATGCCTTGTCACTCTGGCATACTAAACAGCTTATCTCTTCCCGCGAATCACAAAGCCTGTATAACTATACCCGTAGACATGAGATGTTTGGACATTGTCGAGATTAAATGTAATCTAAAAGTCCTTGTCATAGGCGGGGACACCACTAGCTTTAGTTACAAACCAACATAGTGATCTATAGAAAGACGAATCGTGTCACAGCAATGACAGGTATTGTATATAACTGAACGATAAAACAATCTCCGTGCCGGTGGTCATCGTCCGTCATCGTACATGGTTCGCCACAACTCCAGCAGTCGATCGACGCTCAGAAGAGCGCAGCACCAACCAAGCCCATGAAACCAGCAACGCCAAGCGTAGAGGACACGCTGAGACGGCCGGCAGCGCTGGTCGAGGTGGAGCTGGAGCTGGAGGTGCTGCCAGAGGCAGTGCTGGTGGCGGAACCCGAAGAGCTGGCAGGTTTAGCTGCAGTAGTGCCAGCAGCAGCAGTGGAACCAGCGGCAGCAGTAGAACCGGCTGCACTAGATCCCGAGCCACCGGTGGAAGCAGCACCCGAACCACCGCTACCAGTTTCCTGGACAGAGGTGTTGACGCAAGTGGTAGAGGTTCCAGCCTGAACAGTGACAATGTCAGAGTATGCAGTTGACCCGGTGCTGTCCTTCAAAGCAATGGTGCTATACAAAGTAGTGAGTATGAGACCGGATAATAAATAGCAAGAGTGTCCTTACAAGCTGGTGCCAGATTGAAGGTCAACAGTCCAGGTGTAAGAAGTGCTGGTTTGAGTGGGGAACTGCTTGATCTGGAATACGCAGATGAACAAAAATCCAAAGAAACAGAGTACGCTCGCTTACAGGAGCAGCCGCGGATTGACCAGCTAACGTCCACAGTCAGTCAAGCGTCTGTGCGCGAGATAAAATGGAGCCCGCTTACCAGGAATGAGAGTCAAGTAGTATGGAGCGGTTCCACCAGACCAGTTGAACTGGGTTGGCTCTGGCCACGTCAAGCAGGCAAACAATCAACACCAGCTTCATTCATCCTGCAAACGCTGAAACGTACCACATTCGACGACGCTGGAACTATCGCAGAGATGAGAACGGCGGAAAAAAAGAGTGGGTTAACATGACGACACGTACGGGGTGTTGATGGTCAAGCCAAAAGCGGCGGGAACGACGGCGGCGAGGGCAGCAACGAGGGTAATGAACTTCATTGTTGTAGGTGAACGAGTGAGCGAGATTTCGCCAGGTGCTGTAAAAGAGCAAAGTAATGGTAGAGAAGATGGATGAAAAGAGTACTCTTGGCATCCGAAATGGGTGGATATGTTCGGAGTTTTAATTTATTTAAAATGCAGCGACGTGCACTGATTGCCAACAACTATCTGACATTCGCGATGCTCATGACCACCAGCTGGCAAAGAGATCTAGTATGGAGTCTCTAACACCGTCTTAAGTCCAAGTAGCTATACTCTCCATACCCCAGCATTGTTTCCATGGCATGTTCCAAATCCAGTAGACTAATTTTACTGTAACCCAAGGTTATTTTTGTCGCGTCACGTCAAGCCTATCCAACTGCTACGGCCATTGGGGTTATGCAGTGCCGTCTGACCGATCTTCACAACACCACAGGGTGGTTTGACTTCCATGCTCCCCCGTCGATACTCGGCGCGAGGCTCGACTAGTGGGAACACATCCACCGCGTCCACGATAGGACTCGGGACAGCGACGTGTGTCGACGTGCTCGAAAAAGACGGCCCGTCCGAGCTAGATGCGTCTTCAGCATGTTCAACGGGCAACGACGCGTTCGCAACCGGAAGATACGATTCCGCATACCACTCGTACCACACCTGTCGCTCGTTCGTGAGACGCCATATCGACACCTGCAGCTCCGAGTTGCTGGGTAGATAGAGTGGTTCCTGAGACGAAGGTGCTTCGTTCAGTGCGTCATATGGTGAAAATGGAGAGAGGCGCACCCGGAAGGGAAAGAACAGTGGAAACCAACTCAACATGTCCTTGGAAACCTGCTCTTTGCTGTTGGGATGAATGCTCAGCCCTACGTCGCCATACAGTATCGCCTCGAAGTAACCAGCCAGTCCATGCATCACCCCCGCGTGTGGGATATGGAAAGACAGCTTCGCAAAGCGAACGTTGTGGCTGTTCGTGAGAGGTAAGCCTGTCTTCCCATGAGCACCATGTATAACCTGCTCAAACGATTGGTAGCTGACCTCTCTCGTCGACGGTTACGTCTTTTCTCGGATGCTCAAACTCCCAGCATTCTTGTATTCTTGGTCCACATCGCCCCGCGGCACCGCCACTGTCACCACTGAGGATATTGACGTTTTGGAACATCACGACATACGGTGTTTCCACGCCCTTGAGGTCCTTGGGCTCTCTCGCAGCGTTATATAGCTTCGATGACGACAGAGGTGCAAGATACGCCGTGTAAGATGACGGTATTGAGATGCCATCCGCTAACCAAGTCCATCAGCATACCCCAATCACGGAGAGAAGCCCGACGTACTTACGCTTCAAAAACCGCATCGCGCCGTCCAAACACTCAGGGCTCAATTCATTATCTCCAAACGATCCCAACAGCTCGCTGACCAATATATCGACAGGTTCTGGTACCTCGACCCGTCGCATGTCACCAGGCATTAGCTCCACCGAAGAACCCCATTCTTTCGCTTTGCGTCCCTGAAGACTGATTTATCGAATGAACAAAAAAGGGTCGAGGACACATGCGGGTGGGGACGCACGTCACAAAAGCATTCGGGTTCTTCTCGACCGCGTAGATAAATGCTTCTTTCTTGGCCCTTTGAATAGCTTTGAGGCTTCGAGAAACGAGGGGACCACGCCCAGCACCAGCGACACAAATGATACTACGCGCTATTAGGTCACATCATCAAGCGAGGCAGCAGCGGACGCACATGCGCTCCCTATCTGGCCAGTCCACGAGGGCCCGGTAGATGGCCTTTACCATTTATGATGAATGCAGCACGGATAACACTGTGTGGCCAGGACCCTCACCTCTTCATAGTTGTGATACTTGATAGGATCCTGCTCGAACGTTTGATATGTGATTGATTGAAGGTTGTCCATCAGGGGCTATGTTACTCGTCGTCGTCACCGCCACACCAGACTACGCTCATCGCGGGCATACCTGTAGAGGATTTTGGAGGTAATCTTGGTAGCCCTGTGCAAAGTGTTCGACGGATCCCTCCGTCTTGGTGGCCTGTGCGACAGAGCTGCTTTTTTCTAGATGTTTTACATATTGTGAATATGCAGATTCGCCACCCATGATGTGTACGCCAGAATCGACACCAGACAAGATGAAAGCCGGGCGATGCTGGTCTCGCAAGGTCAATGGTACGTCAAAGAAGACGATCGTAGGGCTCACGATCATGCTTTGCCGAATGAACGTTTGCGTGCCTTTTGGTAAGACGGGATAGCCTTTGACGTTTGCGATAAACGCAGACGCAGGCAGAAAGATGTGTTGAACTGGTTCAGCCGCCCATCGGCCCAACACGCCCGCGTTTGCGGGAAGCGGTGGGGTGAGATCGAGTGCTGCCGACATTAGCACGATTAAAACGAACAAACACATCACGTTTCACCGCTCACTCAGCGTTAACCGTAGGTTATTGTCGCAAACGGTACGGATAACATCCCACATTTCCCAAGTCGCATTGAGTTCGCCCTCGGACGCCTTGGAGGACTTGAGATGTTGATGTTTTTGTGAAAATGCGCCTGAGAGCGCAGGTCTTGGGGAAGAGGCTTGCGCGGTCGAAGGGCCACTCGAATTCAGATCTCCGTGAGGCGGTGATTCTTTCGATTGAAATACTGCGGGGTCATAGATGGGTAGTCGAACTGAGAAGTGCATGTACGGGATGTTCCGAAGGCATTCATTTACGATACGTCCATATGAAGCCACATGCAACCTATTTCTTGGCGGAGGCAGGATTATGGTAGGAATGTTGAGATACGATGCGTACGCAACCTCCTGTTGGAGAGCCTAACCACAAAGGAATTCCGTCAGCGAATCATCCCGGGTGAGGGCTGCGCCCATTGACCGTGACTTTTTCGGACATCGACATGCCAAAGGCACGACATGTCATAGATGGCCGCCGTCGAAATAGAGTGAAAAGGAACTCACGATGCCAGAGTCATGACGGATCCAATTATCAGTTGCATCCAACTGTAGCCAATCGGATGCCATTGCCACGACGATCTCCGCCTCATCTATCTCTCTCATGAGTGGCACATTTCGCGCAAGGGACTGTTGGAGCGAATGGGTGGGGAAGCCCTCACCAAGTCTTGTTATCGTCACCTCATCAAGTAAAAATGAAGGCGACTTCCTCCATGCTTCCGCCGCCTTCTCAGCAACTATAACCTCCTCGTTGCCTGCAGCGCCTGTGGAAGGCATGATGCACATGTTTCGCCACCGGTCCCGCCACTTTCCTGTGGTCAGCGGGAGACATATGGATTGGTAGCCCTTGGCTTGGGCCTCGGTCGAGAGGCTGAGCACGGGGGTGTCGTGTGGTTTGTGCCCTAGAGCGGCTTTTTTCTGTATGTCCTCATGCGTAATCGTCGTTGCCAGAGTCGCAAACCGTGCCATCTCTTTCAATTTTGCGGGGACACGCGTTTCGTTATTACCCAGGGTGGTCGAGGGAGGGTATTATCATCCCTCCAAAAAAGGAAACTCGCCTAGGTGCGGATGTTGCATGGATTGGGTTCGCTTGAACCTTGTCACGTTTCAACCTCTTTTTTCTTTTTCTCTCTCTTTTATTTTGTCACTAAACCTTGGTGTCCCTGCAAGCACTGGGATGGTTCTTAATCTAGTTAGAGCAGAAGGTTTGAGGTTTACCCTGTACGTCTGCAACGGCGCTTGTAGAAGGGGCCTTTAGCTCCACTCATCGACAAATGGCACCTC